>JBBPPC010000437.1:0-18432 GCA_038091775.1 Leccinum olivaceopallidum | reverse complement strand
AATTGTGTTGATTGGCCGATCAGTGGATAACTGATGAGCCCAACGGCAAGATGCCGAATTATGTGCATTGGCCGATCAGTGGATAGCTGATGAGCCCAACGGCAAGATGAAGGTGTACTCATTGGCCGATCAGTCATCTGCGGCATGCAGGAATGTGTAGCTGATCGGCTGATCGGCAACATGCCGAGTTGCAGTCACTGGCCGATCAGTCACATCCGCTATGCAGGAATATGTAGCTAATGGGCTTATCGGCACCATGCCGAGTTGCAGTTGTATGGGCCGCTCTGTGGATCGCCGATATTCTCACTCCATCGGCCGATGTTGGCTGGCCGGTCATTCACGGCAATTTGGCACATTGGCTAGCCGGTCATTTGCCGAAAAATCTACTGAATGGGGTCAAAAGAGAGTTTTTCAGAATACATATATATACATGTCAACCCGACTACAGCCCAGACAGCTCCAATAGCTAAATATATATGTATATAGTCACTTGACATTTTTGGTGATGACACTGGCAGTCAATGATCCCGCATTCATGCACCTCATTGATGAAATTGGTGAGGACTGTTCTCATGCCCGTCAAACATTGCCTTTCCTCAACAACACCAACAACATCAATGATGCCATAGACTTTCTGTTTCCCCAAAATTCTCTCAGATCCACTTCTATCTCTCAACAAAGCCTTCCTTTCACCCCACAATATCTTAATCATAGACACTAGTGGTATTCACATAGGCTATGCGAGGCTATTATTTGGCCATTATTGGCCATTATTTGGCCATGATTTGAATCTAGAATGGTCCATGCAACCGGGAATAACCTTCTGAGTCTGAAAAAACATGCCTGCCCTTCGCCTCCCCCACCTCACCCGATGTTCTGCAAGGCTTCAAGCCTCAGTGACGAACTCCCCCATCATGGCGTCTGGTGGAAAATCAGCCGTTCCGTCCGCGAAACCAAGGGGCAGCATACCTGCCACACAGAAGAAACGACGAGGTCGGGGCAGCAAGTCAGCCGCATCAGTTCTGACTCCATCACAGACACAGATGTCTGCCCAAGCCACCACCACTCCCGGCGAGTCATCAAAGAAGATATTTCCACCTGTCGCATGGGATGGTCTACGTACTGACCTGCTCGTTGAGTGGATTACGACACACGTTGCAGATCGCCATATTCTTTGTCATGATGCTCGTGGCGCCTCATCGACATCCAAATCTCAGCCCGCTGTGGTACCTGGAGATCGCCGTTCTGGTAAGAACAAGAAGGACATCACCTGTGTTATCGCAAAGCACATCTTCGAGGATGATCCCGAGTATGCTGAGCTTGTCATATTGGATCTCGGAAAGCTCGGGATTTCCGTCACTAACCGTTTACAAGCGTAAGTCCTCCAACTCGGATATCCGATCATCTCCAATTGACACTACTATTTACGCTTATGCAGTCTCAAGACCAAGTATCGTGAGCACCGCGCGGAGTTTAAGGGTACTGGTGGTGGTGTTATGCCCGATGGCGTAAATACTCCAGCTGATAACCTTCTTGGTATGTTCGAAGTTTCTTCTTATTCTTGTCGCTTACTGTGTATCCTTATTACTCACTGTGTCATTTAGAGAGCGTACTCTACCGATTCCTACACTACTTGACGCTCCACACCTTCTGGCAGGGAATTCCGTCTTTTGATAGCGAGACAATCACTTCGCACCCGAACGTCGATCACAGTGGATCATTCCTCGAGGTCGCTCAACCTAAACAGGCTTCCCAAGTAGCCAGTACCAGCGGCGCTACCGCTGAAAAAGCTGTGGACGCCCAAGATGATGACATCGAAGACTCGGAGGTGGCGATCATCAACGAGGAGCCCAAAGGCCACTGGCACCGAGACCGCGCTCCACCTGAGGATGGATTCGACATCGATCTTGACGATGACCATCACGATGAGGCATTTGGCATGATGGACCTTGATTTGCCTCCGGCAATTGTGGATGCTTCGGACGCCGTACGTATATATAGCTAGTAGATCTTGGTTTATTAGACTGACGGACTCGGACCCAGACCATGACAGAGCCTCAGCAATGGCCCGGGACACCTACTAGTAGCCGCGCAAGATCATCCAAGTCGAAGGGGAAGGCTCCCATGCAAGAGGGCCGTAGTTTGTTTGCAAAGCGCACCCCGTATTCACGCTCGCCAAGTACTGCCGGGTCTGCGATCTCCAAACGCAGTCTGTCGGGCAGTGCTGTGTCGTCTACTAGGATGACGTCGGCCTCGGCCTCGATCTCTGCCAAGCTTGAGGAACTGGGGAGGGCAAGTGACTTTTTAGAGGTCAAGTCGTCGTCGTCGTCGCGTGCTACATTGCATTTGGAGTACGCCATACGGAAGAAGGAGCTGGAGCTGAAGGAGAAAGAGCTTCAAGCTAAACGGGACCACGATGCCGTCGAATTGCAGAAGTTGGAGAAGGAGCTCCAAGCTAAACGGGAGCAGAACACCGCCGAATTGCAGCAGTTGGAGAAAGGCAAACTGTTGGATTTACAAATCCTCGATCGCAGGGTCCAGTTGGCTGAGAAGCAGATCGAATATGTGCGTACGATGAATGGCACACTTGGGATTCCTGTGGACCCTTCTATAATGGGCAGCTTTCAAATGCATGAAGGCCCCTCCAACCCTGCCCACGTCTACCAACCCAGCCACCGCATGAACCGTGACATGTCTCAAGCCGACGCGATGTCCTATTCCTTGCCGGCAGGCCCCGCTCCAACTCCTGGCCTCCCCTCTGGTCACGTCTACCGTGACCAGCCCTCAGGCGGCTTCCATCATCATCACCGCGACTCTTTTATGCAGCCCGACTCTCATCCACCGACTTGAAACGCATCAAACTTTTATTCTCGTTCTCAGAATCTATCATGCCTCTTTCCTCATTTTATTCCCGTTCCCGCCGTGTTGTTCTAAGACGGTGCAAAGATCGCCGCTTGCTGGAAGTAGGAGTCATGGTTGTAAACGTTGGGTGTGTCTTTCCTTTCGATTCTGTAAGAATACATGCTATTTATGTGCTATCTTCATTCTTCCATTTCGGACTCCCCCTCATCGACGACATACGGTTCACCAAGCACGCGAAAAAGATTATTCATCAAACGGGCACGGAAGCGCTGTGCCGGCAAAGCGATGGGAACCGTCTCCGGCACCACCACGTATTCCGGTACACGGTTAACATCACTAACTTCCTGCCAGTTGCGCCCAAGCCATTGACGATGACCGACCAAGCTGACCTTCGAAATAGATAACCATGTTGTGCAATATGAGGCAGCACTGCACCCAATGGACGGTGTACTTGAAGCTTTCAGGTGTTCGAATGTGAGTTCGGAGTTCTCGCAATGACTGAAACCGTCCTTTCAGCGCAGCAAATGCATGCTCGACGCGCACGCGAACCTGAAACAGTCCGAGTCACGGTGCGTGAATACCTGCCATCCGAGTCACTTTCTAGTAAAGATCCTTACCGTTGACAGGTGACGGTTATATAGCTTCTGGGCCCTTGACAACGGCACACCGCGAGCCGTTTTAAACGGAACGAGACTCCAGGTCTTCAAGGCATACGCACTATCCGCCCACAGCCAATGGCCCTCGGGAATCAACTCCTCCGCTTCCTGTGCGACTCTCGTCGATTGGAATGCGTAAGAATCGTGGACACTTCCACGGTGGCCAAGACCGTAGTCCACGATACGGAGATTGTGTACCATGACAACAACCTGTTGTCGCATCAAACACGTTTCGAAACGGCAAGTACGCAGGCCTTACCTGACAATTAATCGAATAGCGACCTTTCCTATCGGTAAAGGTATCACCGTATAGCGCCGGTTTCTCAAACAGATTGAAGGTGGACCCGTCAACCGCGAACACCCCTCCCTTCCATTCGGTACACCCTGTTTTCTTCTTCACAAACGCCCGTGCTAACTGCATGTCTCGTTCTCCAGCCGCGGGCATCTCCATGAAGTTATCGTGCTGATTTAGGATCGAAACAATCACTCGATTGGTACAGTTTATTACCGATCCGACGCTGACTCCAGCCCATTGCGAGACGTCTTCGGGCGATACAGCATTCCCGTAATGGCCTGCGCGGTTCAGGAAGATCGCTAGCTGTAGCGCAATTGGAAGTTGTGAGTTGTTTGATCGTGACTGGAAAATGGGGTCCCCGCTAATTTGTTCTAGGATACAGTTGAAGACGTCCGGGTCAACCCGAACTTTCTTTCGAAACAAATGGGGATGGAATTCGGCATTATGATCAAGGAGGTGTATTTGTGACGCGCGGAGTGGGGGCTCAATCTTTTGATTCAGCACGCGCGCCACCAAGACCTCATCCCGAAGAGCACGTATGGCGTCAATCAACTGGCGATAGCGAGCAGCACGCCTTTCGACAGAATCGACCGACGACACCGTAACCATCGAACCAGCGCTGTCAGTGAAGGGGGACCTGGGGGTGACAGGGGAAAGAGGCGAGAGATAGATATAATCCTCGGACGCGATGGATTCACAATCGGAAGCGTCCTGTAAGATCTCCCAGCGTTTGGTTGCAATCTTTGCCTCGAGCTGATCAATTGCTTCGAGTAGGATTTTTCTTTCAGACGTGCGAGGCATTCTGGGGACTCTTGGGAGACGGTGGATAGGTGGGGAATGGGGCGGAGAGGGATCTACAATCGATCGATTGACCGTGGTCTATATGTAGTTCTTTTTCCAATCAATTGTCTCAATCGCGCGCATTCTGTTGGACTTAGTTGTTTTACATCGTATGGTCCCGTGACTCGGCAGCCTCGGACCGATGATCGGCGAGCTCTCGGCAAGTGCGGAATTCGAATCGTATTGAAGAATCATAGCTTGAGCATAGCCAAGTCATAGCCAAATAATAAGCAACAATAAGCATTCAGTAGCCTACTTGAATACCACTACTATTTCTGGTGCATGCATCTTCATTTCTCCTGCTTCCTTTCCCTAACGCTCAAAGCAGATCATCTGTTCAGTTCTGACTCTCTCAAAGAAGCGGACCAAGTTCCTCTGAATGCTCCAGAGCAAAGCCCTGAATATCTGGCTATGATCTGACATCCAGGTGTACCACTCATCAACTGGACCTCAAAATAAACTCTATCTGTGCTCTGCAGTGCAATCTTTTGATTGAAAAAGGCTTAGTACACAACACATGTGTTCATGTTGTTGATATTCATTGCTGCTTCATCGAAGTCGCTTTTCCTAACAGCACTGAAACTCACTGCATTCCATATATCACATTCAACTTCACACCACCTGGCTCCGATTGAACCATATCCCAAAAATAATTCCCACTCTGTCTTGCATATGCTACTACTTTCCGAGTCAATGGTTGCCAAGGTTTAACTCTCTCCTGCTCCATTATTGACCTCTCTCTGCATTGATTCCTTCGTAAACAGTCAACTATACACTGCATTATTGCGAGTATGACAGAAGACTGATTTCTTACTTCTTTTTTCCCAATCTAATAATGAACAATCTACTGCTAACTTAGTATACAAAAGTCTGCTGCTGTAAATTTGCTGTTTGTGTACAACGTCTGAAGGCCTCTGTGCGCTTGGATGTCATAATTATAAATAATAGACTTGGAAAAGTGAAATGAGAGGAAAGAAAGAAAGGAACACTGGGAAACACTAAGATGACAGATAAGATATATGTAGTGATTATCAGTGCATCCTGTTTCAAGCGCCATGCTAGTCTAAGCTCAATTCAAATCTTAATGTTGTCACAACAGCAGTGTGTACTTTTGTTTTGAATTGTCCACACAGATACGAACCTCATGCCTTGATCTGAGTGATCATTAGTTGATGTCATATTAGACAAACAAAGTTACATGCCAGCTTGAGAAGCACCAGATCATGCTTGAGACATGTTCTAGACTATAGTAGTTGCAGCTCATACTCCAAGCTGCCTTGGCCCACTGGATTTCTTTATGTAGCTGAGGGAATGGCATCTCCCTCAGCATGTAAGCATGAAAAAATTTAACCACAATGTCAAGGATGTGACATGTGGCAGCATCATAGTTGGCAGCCCTTGGACAAGGATTCAGAATCAAACCAACCACTTGTGGAGGGTCATGGCCTGAGCCACTGGGATTAGAACTGTGAGTTGGGTCAGCATTGTAACAGCAGATGTGTCAGTCATCAGGTGTTTACCCCTTATCACCACCAGTAAAAGTCTATTATCATCATCATCACTTTTGATGACCCAGTGGACTCACTTTCTCATGGGTGCCTGAGTGGTGAGATGATCATTCGTCTTCAATGTTGATCCTGGAACTCGAGTCAACGTAGTTGTCTGATGTAATATTGGTTAGTGTTCAAAGGTCCAGGCCAGTCCAGTCCAGTCTTTGCCTATTTTGGAAAAGACCAGACCAAGACTGAAAAAGACCAGTCATTTGGTCTTTTTTGGTTTGGTGTGGTCTGATCATTTGGTCTTTTTGAAGGACTGACCTACTGAAAAATACTACCAATTCTTGGCTTCCTGTCTATATTTTTGTTTATGTAAATTTGTTTAGGGGTCATCGAGATATTAGTATTTTAAAAGTACATGTCATTCTCGAGTTGATGGACTAACAAAATCCATTTCAAGGTACAAGATAGTGTGGTAATAGAGCTTAACAATGGCTGTACTGAGTGTATCTGAGGCCCCTGGCTTCCATATCTGTCAATATTTATGTAATGCTGTCCACATCCAGTAAGGATATGCCCAATCTCGAGCTGTATACCATTTTGGAGGAGACTTTTTGAAAATATCTCATAACTCAATCAAATAAAATCATAAAAATAAGCAAAAATCAGGGTAAATAGAAGAATATACTAACAAATAGGGGGCAGCATTGGTTGCCAGTCTGGACCAGTTAGGACCAGTCTTTTTGTGGCCCTTTCATTTTCCTGAAACAAAAAGACAAGGACCAATTCTCAAAAAATTATAGGAAAGACTGGTCCATTTAAGACTGGTCCTACTAGCAGTCCAGTCCAGTCTGGTTTTTGGTCTTCCATCAGTCCTAGGACTGGACCTTAAAACACTACCTCTGATGGTAACATAGGGGACACAGCAAAAACAAGTTTAACTATAAGCTTGAATAGGCCAACATATGATAGCAGCACAGGTCTTGTTTTGATCTAATGCAAATAGGCATGATAGGCATGGTCAAGGCCAGGTACAGCTTTGGAATGTATAAGTGTGCTGAGTTTCACCAGTGGCCTTCGCTGCATGCCCCAACATGCCTTTCCAAAGAACTCAGCATTGGCACAACTTGTACAGGCATTGTAGACAAACCTTTATGATAGGGACTCAGAGCTTTGTGCTGACACAGTGGGCAGTCCCAGTGATGTTATTCACAACTTTTGCAGCTTGATGCTGATGCTGAATGAATTCAAACAGCCACATATATTGAATCTTGGGACCATAGCTCAGCAACCAAGAAGGAACAATGCTACACACACACATTGTATGAGGTCAACCAGATGGAGGATGTAGATGATACTAGGGCAGAATCAAGTGGAGGTAGACCCTTCTTTCCCCAGTTTTCTGAGGAATTTTGCTTGCATAGTGCTATGGGGCTCTATCCAAAAGTATGAGGAACACGAATGAGCTGCTCATATCCAATGTCAGTAGGACACCCTAAATGTTCATTCTGTGGAAATGACCCTATGGACCTCTTCATTGCTCGATCACTGCCTTGACATGATCAACATGTCGGATCCCATTATTACTCCTCCCATCAGGGCCACATCTCTTGCTTCATCTCATACCACTTCCACACCGTCTTCACACACACCTCATCCAAAGACTAAGGATGTTGGCAAATAAATCCCGCCAATTCTGCATGGAGCACCACCCTTTGACACACATGTCGAGGACTGGGCCGAGTTCATAGAAACTCACCAAGACCTCTGCCTCCACGGGCAGGACCACAGCCTGTTGCACAAGATGTTCCCCAGGGATATCAGACAGAACATGCTCCCCAATGACTCCAACTCTCCTCTTCGGCATCCCTCTTGCCAATATATCTGAGGCTTCCTTCTCATGGAACAACTCACTCCTATCCCATGCAGCAATTATAATCACATGGTGTGGCAACGTGAGCTTGTGAGGCTGCTCCTCATACCAGGATGGTACAATGCCCTCCTCCATTGGGCCGAGGTCGCCCCTCTCACAAAGTCTCACTGGTCAAACTAACCCCTGAGCTGGGACATTCTCTAAAGAGGCTACTATGGTCGAGATCACCACATACCTCACAAGGCAATGGTATTACAGCTCAGGAGGCTGATGACATAGTCCCTTGGGCTCATCAACTTGCTCAAGAGATGATTGACCACATCAAGATTGCAGGTGGATTTGAAAACCCATCAATGGCGGCTGTCTATACACCGATCAGTGATGAAGTTTGTCATCCTGTTCCTGACTTCATGCTCAATTGGTCTCACAAGTGGTATGTCTCCAAGTTGCAGATGTCTCACTCAGTGTGCATCCCAAGGATCATGTCGCTCCCCTGGCACTTGAACATGTTGCTCTGGAAAGCAAGTGCATGTTTGACAGTTTTGGTGAGGCCATTGTCCTCTATAATCTCCCACACACACTGCAGAAGGATGGCCCCATCAGCTCAGATGTTAGCATGGGCGATGACGACACCCAGTCATCCTGATGACACTGGACATATGTGATACAATGAATTGTGAACCATGCACACATCCCTTTTTCCTCTATGTTTACTATATTGCATAGACTTTGCTCCTCCCAACGAGGTGTAACCCTTGATTATCATATAGAATAACATGGGGCATAACTCCCGCTTTCTCTTTCTCTTTCCTCATTTCATTTCTAGTTGGTTGTTTCCCTTAACTACAGATATTCTGTTATATATTTATGATTCTTTGTTCAAGCCATATGCCACCTCTACAAGGGGAGGGTGTAAGGACTCGGTTATATGCTCAGGGGCTGTGCCCCTTCGAGCATCTATCATATCTCATAATGACACATGTGATTGTTAGAATCACATGCACCATACTTATATTTGATCTATGTAAAATATATTTCAATTACTTACACTATTTAAATAGAGAGTCGTCCGACAGTAGGACAACCCTCATACTTTTACCTTGTAACCTACTCATCACAATAGAAGGCTTGGCCTGTCTGTCGTGTGTGAGCAACTCATTATTAAGTATACCACCCCTTTACAATTGTGAAGCTGTTGCAATGATGAGGAGGTTCCTGTGTGTAACAGTAATGGTTGCCTGTTGCACAAGCCATGACAAGTAGGAAGGTGACAAGAGTACATGAATGAATGAGTGGCAATGGGAGTGGAGGAGCGATGTGGAGAAGGAGTAGTTCCTCGATGAATAACAGTAGTTTTTTCATGAAGAGAATAAATCTGATTACAAATTTCCCTTGGAAGAGAGGATGATTGCAAAGCAGACAAGGAACTAAAATAGGGGGTGAAAGAGGACAAGAGGGAATTGGTATGGGAGGAACCAAGGGAGAACGAGAGCTAGGAGCTGGACCCATGTAAGGAGGTGGTGGTGGAAGATGAACAGTAAAGGTTTCCTGATAAGTTCTTCCTGTCCTTCTAAAGGATCTCTGTCAGAGTCTTCTTGACATTTGTCAGGAGAGATGATCTTGTAGCTTATTGTAAGCTCATAGTGCAAGTCCAAGAGTGGAATCCCAACATAAAGCTCAAGATAAAAATGATTGAGATCAAGGACATGGTCCATGATGAGTTGTTCTCCTCTAGTAAATTTCCAGAGGAGCCCAGCTCGGTCTCTGGTCAATGTAGGCTGGGTATCTCTCATTAAGAGAAGATAAATAGACATGACTAGGGTATGGCATGGGTATGGGTAACCCATGTGGGTCATGGGTATGGGTGCCCTGTGGGTGTGGGTGTGGGTATGAGTGGTGGACACCCATACCCGTACCCATACCCACACTGTGGGTTTGCTTTGAAAAAATTAATTTTGTACATAGATAATGCAAAACGTGGAGAAACAAACACTGTACTGCACATTTGGAAGTTCTGACCACTATAACTACAAAGGTGAACATGAATTATAATATCCATCGAACAAGGTTTCATAAAGTAGTATATCAGACTTTGCCCACCAAATCAACTGTCGGGGAGCTAGAATAGCCACGGCATCACCCGGTAGCTCTGTTCGACAGGAAGACTTATGTCGGAGCCCGTCCGAGTCTCCCTTTTTTTTTTCATCCATCCCATCCATGTCTCCCCCACCAGTAAAACGAGTCCCAAAAATGTCTGAAAAAGCCAAGGTGGCCTTGCAGGACAAGGCCACTGCCATTCCAAAGGCCACTACCGTTCCAAAAAAGCGCCCTCTAGGCGAGACAACCGCAGCTACAAAAAAGGCCAGGGTGGACCAGCCTCCAGCAGCCCTCAATACAGAGATCAACATGCACGAGAGTGAAGACGAACGTAACCGTTCTCGCTCACCGAGTATTGAAGAAATCCCGGATCCTAACGAAACTACCGAGGACGAGCTAAGTTCGTCAGCTTGCTATGGACTATGTCAATCACACTAAATACGAACGCCAGAGCGACTACAAAAGGAGTGGACCTCACCTATATATCAATTCTTTGATCCGATGCCAGATATCAAGATGGTCGGGAACCGCCGTGTCCACGAGTTCAAGTGCAGCGCTCGTGGTTGCCAAGCAAGGATTCGCCGGTACCTGGACACGAAGGACGCTCGTTCAACTGGGAACATGCGCCGACACGTCATATCATGCTGGGGTGAAGACGCAGCCAAAGCTGCTGATGATGCTAAGGACGTGCAACATGTGCGCAAGCATATTGTTGAAGGGATCCTGCGAAACGGATCGATCACGGCAGCATTTGAACGAAAGGGACAAGGAAAACTTACATATAGTCATCGGCAGCATACTCGTGCTGAAACAAGGTGTGCCGCACACTGCATTTCATTCGTTGATGCTGTTGACTAATATATATGATAGAGCCGAGCTTGTCCGTTGGGTTTGCGAGAGCCTGTGTCCATTTGCAATAGTCAAAGACCGGGGTTTTTTGAGTCTGATGAAGACCGGTCGTCCTGAATACTACTTACCGTCACCAGAAACTGTTTCGAGAGATGTCAAACAGGTGTTTGCACGAACGCGGAACCGTGTTTCTAAAATGTTGAAGGTACGTTAGCAAGAAACAGTAGTATGATATGGTAACAAGACTTAATACTAGGAATATGAGGGACGTTTACATTTTACCACGGATGCTTGGACAGCACCTAATCACCGAGCATACGTGGCATTTTGTGTCCATTTGGAGCAGGGTGGGGTATCTTTGACATTCCCGTTAGACGTTGTCGAGGTCGCCAAGGTAAGCGCCGGCTTACGTGGCAAATGACGACAACAGCTCTGATGCAGTGTTGCTAGTCCCACACGGGCATTGAGTTGGCGAAAGCTTTCAGAGACGTTCTGCAGGAGTTTGGGTTAGCGAACAAGGTAAATTGATATATATAACTCGGGCACGTACCGTTGACCAACGACAATAGATCCTGAGCGTGACGTGTGATAACGCGTCTAACAATGATGCCATGGTTAACCACCTGGCAGTCTTGGTTCCAGCGTTTGAAGGCGCATCCAGTCGCACACGCTGTTTTCTGCACGTGATCAACCTCGTTGCAAAGTCACTAATTCACCTGTTCGACATCAAGAAAAAAGACGCAGATGCTGCGTTGGCGAATGGAGTACTAGTAGCAGGCGATGAAACTCACCATGATGATTTATACACGGAGACTGACGAGGACGAGGCGACGTCAGACGAAAATGACCGTGACCGTGACAAACCTGAGGAAAGAGACAACGGAGACTCGGAGGCAGTCAGTGAAACGGACAATGATGAAGGGTGGGTGAACGAATTGGATCGCATGTCAGCTGCCGAGCGCAGGGAGCTACGAGAAAGTATTGGGCCATTGAAGTTAGCGCTTGTGAAGGCAAGTAACCTGATCACGGTGGACGGACCTGCACTGGTAGCTCAACTGTACTCACCAGATCCGGAAACTCTCCTTTAAAATCATTCATTCCAGCACTGTACTCCTGCCAGCCTGGAAGCAAACCCTGCAAGACCTAGGAAAGACCGTCACGTTGATGCCGCGAGATGTAGCGACACGATGGAACTCTACCTTCGACATGTTGGACTATGCACTTGCGCATCGAGAAGCAGTCGATCAAGTCACCCAGCGGAGAGACCTAAGGAAATATGAGTTAGGAGATGAAGAATGGGACCTACTCACGGAGCTGCGTGATATTTTGAAGGCAAGTCCTCGAGGACAAGTCGTTCACTGGGAAACTGAACGCCGAACGCGTGCTTACCAATCAGATACTCAAGGATGCAACCGCGTTCTTCTCACGTTCGACCCCCAACCTGGCTACGGTCATCCCTGCCATGGACCATATTGACGAATACTTTACCACCAAATCGCGGGACCAAGACATCTCACCTGCAGCTCGATTGTCTATTACTATTGCCAAGCGGACACTGAACCGGTATTACGAACTCACTGACAGCTCAGATGTCTATCGGATTGCCTTAGGTGTGTCCGTTCTATTTAATTCCAGATGAGACGCACATCAGACTTACCAACAAATAGTTTTACACCCCCGTCACAAGCTTACCTATTTCGAGAACGCCCACTGGTTACAAGATTGGATCAACACTGCCGAAAACCTCGTCCGGAACACATTTGCAACTAAATATCAACAATTCGCATCGCGTGAAGGCGACTCGGAGGGACTCGGAGTGAGCGTGAATGAACCTTCTATGAAAGCACCAAAGGTATGTCTACCGTTACGCGTTCCAATCATCCGCATGCCACCGTATTCCATTCCGTTGACCACACCCACTTTGACTACCCGAACAGAATATTTTTGACAGCCTCCCTGCCCTTGCACGTCCAAAGACAGAAGAGCTCCGTTCCGAAATTGATCGGTACTTAAGCTCGGACGTCGAACACGTCACAGATCCACTGCTTTGGTGGCACGAACACAAGTCGCTCTACCCACAACTCTCACGAATGGCGCTTGACTATTTATCTATCCCTGGTAAGTCATCCCACCAGCGGGCCTGTGGCATTCACTTTTTAAATTGATCTAATGGGAACGTATGAAGCGACATCAGTTGATGTCGAACGTTTATTCAGCCGTGGTCGTTTGTTGCTGAGTCACGTTCGCTCGCAGCTCGGCGCTCAATCAACACGGGCTGTGCTCTGTGTCAGCTATTGGAGTCTCCTTAAGTTTGTCAAGACGGAGGACGTACAGAAGGTAGTGACGCTTCCTGATGTCCTTGAAGGGCAGGAGGGTGTGCTCGAGAACGGATGGGATGCAATCAGTAGTACAAATTAGTTGTATATTTTGGAACTTTTGGTCGCTAGTTTACCCCTAAAGTGAATGACCCGTGGGTGAAACCCGTGATGGGTCCACCCGCGGGTCAGATTCTCGTCACTGATGCCAAAACCCACACCCACAATGTGGGTGTGGGTGTATTGGTGGGTACGGGTGTGGGTGTAACCTCCGACACCCACGGGTTCACCCATGACGGTCCCTAGACATGACAGTTAAATATTAATAAGGAGGGGATGATAGAATGACTTGGCTCAGAAAACCAGTTGCCCAGCAGACTTAACAGTGAGTATCTCCCACTGTTCTCTTAGTTCCCTTTCAGGCAACTGCATACACATTGCACAATCAAGACTTGCTATCTCGATACTCATATGATTCATACATCCTGCTTTTCTATAGTTCTATGGTATTCCATACCTACACATATATAAGGAAGAGGAATCAGGACAACTTGAAAGTCACAATACTGTCAAATCATGTGATGTTGGATGACTCCCTTCAAGTTATTTGTGTTGAGTAATCTTGGAATTGATTGTTGAAACAGACATCCCAAGGGGTTCAAAGAAAGTGAGATGTAAATTTCTAATATTCTAATCATGCATGACATTACTTCCAGGCCCTTCGAGGGTCCTCGGATACTGCCTCGCACAAAGATCTAGCAAAGCCGAGATCTCCTTTCCGGAAGGAAGGTGTTCGTACATCGTCGCCTTTTCGTAGACGATACCCGCTACACAAATCTAGGCATAGAGAACAAGGACATTTAGTAAAATGAACACGTCGTGCAATCACTATTCTCATAGATTTCTCACAAGGATTTCGGCCGTCAAGCCCTTGACAGGAGAAGCGCAAGAACGGAAGCGATGGTTGCGGTACATCACGCTCTCCGTCTCGTCGATCTTGATGACTTGATCGTTCCAATTCTAAAATCAGAGTAAAAAGTGAAAAACCGACTCGGATGAGGGAAGAAAATGCAGCCACATGAACGAGAGAAAAGTGCCAGCACGTACATGAAACTCTTCGGAATACGGCCAGTCTTCGCTGCCCCTCGGGACCAGGGGTTCCTTCTCAGACAACGACGGATCGATAATGGCCTCGAGCGGGTGGTTAAAGATGTGATCGACCTCTCCGACGCAAGGATTCAGCGTACGCAGAACGTCGAGATTCGTGAGGAGTGCGACGACGGGAGTGACGATGAGCTGGGATTGAGAAAGGAACGGACGGAGAGTACAGAGGACGTGGACGTCGGGCGAGCCTAGAGGAAGTCCGACCTCCTCCTCGGCCTCTCTTAACTGTCACGCAGAAAGCGAAAACGTCAAACGATCAAAAGTTCAAGTTGGGCAGATGATGTCAGAGCGAGACAAGCACAGGGAAAGCTTACAGCTGTATGCACGAGATCCACATCGGTCTCGTCTGCTTTGCCGCCCGGCAGTGCCGTCTGTCCGGGATGAGCACGTAGGAGCTTGGAGCGTGTCGTGAGGAGGACTCGGAGTTCGCCGCTTTGCTCGTAGAGTAGAACCAGAACGGCGGCGAGTTTCTTTCTCGAGACGCCTGATCTGCGGATCCACCGTGTTGGTACCGGCTGAGTTAGGAACAAGACCTTGAAGTCGGTACGCAGATCACCTACAAATCTGGTCGATTGCTAGTGGCATGTGCGCAGAGCCGCTCGACCCCCCGCCTCGTTCTCTCGGATGATGCTTGCACGTCCATGTCAGAGCTTGACTACAGTGTGGTCTGTCTGAGATGCCGCGTGCGAGATAGTATTTCGGTCGCAGCAATTGCTATTGGTTGCATATGAAATCCGGCCGATAGTGCCAGCAAAGCGCTGAGGAAGAACATGAAAGATAGAAGAACAACAATCAAGTAATTTACGTTCAGAAATACAGATAAATAGCGAAATATCAAAACTACGGTATCATAGCAAAAAGGTATCGCCGACGAGATCTAAATCTTGACAGCTAGTATCACGTTCTGGGTTTTGGTCGCGGAATAAGAGAAACCTGAGTTGCCAACTTGCCCAATCTCGCAACCTGCGTCCCTGCAACTCCGTCTTCGTCCGTGCTGTCCGGTACCGCTCCCTGTACATATCCCACACCCATGAAAACAGGTACGCCCCCACCTCCACCATGCGCAAGGAAACCTCTCTGCTTCATGGTCCCCGTGCCAGTGAACACGTCGTCCTCCATTTCTGGATCCAACTCGTCGTTGCATTGATCCATGTCCGAAGAACGACCCTCTGCAGCACGTAGTTCTTCGTCCAGCGTCTGACGTCGTTTGTGCGATTTCCTGCGCTTGCTCTGGGAACTTGATCCAGAACTCGAGGAAGTCGGCGTGTGACCGTTCTGTTGTTGCAACCCAGATCTTGGGCGACCTTTCCCCGCCAGGCTGGTTTTGGTTTTCGATTTGGTTGGTCCGGGTTTGGAAACCGGGATGAGCGAAATGGGGGGAATAGGTGCGGCTTGTGGGAATGCTGCATCCTCGTCATCCTCGTCTGAATAAGAAAGCGTTTTCGGCTTTGGAGTCGCTCCTCGCTTGGTACGGGCTGGGGCAGAGGGTTTACGTGGAGTAGGGAAAGGTATTGGAGATGTCGGTGGGCGTTTCTTGAACATATCAGAGGTACGGCGAGGTGCAGGTAAGCGGCTAATGGTTCGGGGTTCTGGATGCGAAGGTTCTTCCATATCGACGTCGATAACATCTACACGAGTGTTTGTGTCGGTGAATTTTTGGGTTGCTCGGGGCCCAGGAGGAGTTGATGGAACCCTGTCCTCGATGCTAGTCTCGTCTCGGTCGTTATCCGAACTGAGCGAAGGCGTAGTCACGTCAGTTTCGTTGCACGGCAGTGTGCGAGAAGGAAGAGAAAGCTCCGAAGACGATTGCGATGATGATTCTGTCATACGGCGCTTTGCTGTGTACATCAAACAAAACCTGTTCAGCGGATACAAAACGTCCAGGACAAGGAAACGTGACATACCCGACGCGTTGTTCGCCTCGTCTACACCTAATGCATCCACTTTGCGCTTCAGTCCTACCCGTGCTTCCGGGCCCCTTGATGCTGTCAACGCAGACGGGGGCATGGGTGCAGCCAGGGAAGAACCAATTGGTACACGAAGGCTTGCCAACGAACGTCGACGAAGCAGTTCCTTGGCACTGAGTTTGGCAAGGCCTGCTGACGCCAAACCGGCTGTTACGATGACACTCTTGCTAAGACCCGACGGTCCAGCTATGCCATCACCTCCCATCCCATTCACACTAGAACTGACTTTTCTTAACTTGGCGGACTTGATCTCCTGCAAAAAGGCGGCCATTTTCTCGGATGGAACATTGACAGTGGGCTGGCCCTTCCTCTTGGTCCTATTGAGTCCCGGGTTGTTGATGGGCGCTTCGACAGGCGTCATCGCGTGCCGCAGAGAGGCGCGAGCGGTTGTGAACATGGAATTAGGAGTAAAGGGCGCCGTGTCAATGCGCAGCGGCAGAGGCGGCGGCGGCGGCGGTGGTGGTGGGGGTGGAAACGCGGCAAGGGAAGGAGGGGGCGAGTACCGCGCTTGGCTCCGAGACAGCTATCAAGGTGTAAGATGGAGATCTAGAGGGAAAATATAATCAAGAAATGGGACCTACCTCATCTTTCAACCGTCTGACCTCTTCCTCGAGGGCTCTAATCCGCTGCTTGTCCCGCCCGTACTCATCCGAAACTCGCCTGCTCTGGTCCCCACTGGACCGTCTCTCGTTCTCACGCTGCTCCTCCCGTGCAGCGTCCAATTCACGCTCTTTGGCCTGTACATCGTCAGGCACCGAGCTCCCACCAACGATGAACTCTAAATCAGTATCGTCTCGTGCTCGTTCTTTTCCTTTCGAGGGAATCGAGCTTGATCTTTGGCGGTGCGGAGACGTCTCGTCGATAGATGGAGTCCTAGAAACGGGTTTGACCGGAGACGAGTGCGGGCTGGGCAACATGATGGAGAAGTCCGCTTCAGCACCGTCCGTCGCGGTGAACCGGTCAATCGCATCCTTGACCGACGCTATTGAACGGGGGCGCAAAGGGGAAACGAGTTGGCGCCAAGGGTCTTCAGAGCCTATGCTAGGGACCGTAGATGATGGTCCAGCCTTCGCTTGGCCCAGGTTATCTTTATGGGAAGAAGAGTGGAATGACCGGACAGAGATTGGGATATTCAAGCCTGCTTGCACACGATGAGCCATGACCTGTTGATCCGGCACGAGCGAGGGAGACCGAGGGAAAAGGGAGCCGGGCATGGTGATGGACGGCTGCTTTCTCAACACCGGTAGGCGAGGTTCAAGAAACACGGGCGGTGGTCGAGTTGAAGGAGAAGGAGAATTCGAGCGTTCTCGATCGTTGGCTAAGAGTACTAGACACGCAACTTCAGTGAACCCGAGTGCATATGGTGTCCACGAAAAGAGCCTTACCTTGGTCGTCATCGACATGGGTCGGACGCAAATGAGTGTGACGGTGTGTTCTGGAAGGATCTGTTGATTTGGAGCTTGGCTTGGGACGGAATAGCTCGCGTTTGGAGCGCGACTCGCGTTCGCGTTGATGCCGAGTCGTCGACTTGTACCTTGCCTCATCCTCGCCCAAGTTCCTCTCCTGGTCGCGCCCACGTCTCCTCCCCGAACTCTTTACTCGCGTGTCGGATTGAGGCTGACTTGGCTGAGGATGTAGGAATCAGCATCGAGCGAATGTGGATAGGGTGGTGACTGACTGAACCGGCCGTAGCGTTGAGCACGAAAGACTCGAATTCCCTCGATACGAAGCTGAATACATGCGAGAGGAGTCCCTTGGATTTCTTTGGCGGATCGGAGCGCCGTTGTGGAGGCATGAAGTCGGGCGGGGACTCGGATAAGAGAGAGAGGGATGATGATATGATGCAAGTACAACGGCGTTCAAGCGTGAGACTAAGTTCGGTCTCAATACCGATCAACGTTCACACGCTCTAAGGATAGACTACATCATCATCACAAATAAAATTATAGAATAGAATGTGATCGTTGTAAACAACACGACTGTCCTTGATAATTATCCTAAACGTAAAGGGTAGAAAG
>JBBPPC010000436.1:0-18452 GCA_038091775.1 Leccinum olivaceopallidum | reverse complement strand
GACAAGTCGGATCAGAGATAGGGAAAAGTAAGAAGGGATCGGAGAAAGGCGGACCATCAGTGATGTGGAGGATGCGAAATCACCCGAGGTCTATGGTACATTGTGAACAAGAAGTAAAGGCGATAAGCGAAAGAGAAAGAAAGGGAAAAGAGATACATAGAGACTCTTGGAGACAATCGTAACAGTTGGTTTATGGATGAAATTTTGTATGAAGATCATGTGGATGTCCAGAGGAAGCATAGACAGCAGCAAAAAGATTATGGTCAAAATTGGAAACTGGCAGCATCAGTGGGTTACAGAGGCAGAGTCAAACATAGACTTGATAGGATCAAGGATTCAGATGATAGGGTCATTCGTCTCATCAAGATCAATCAACAAGACACCCATAGTACTTGTAAAAGTTATGCTAATCACTGCTTACACATTGGAGTATGAAAATGCCATATGTGTTGTAAAGTAATGTGTGAGCAACCTTGATGGATACACTGAAGGCATGGTATCTTTGAGGGAGAGACAAAGGGGGGTAATAGGCTCAGTAGGGCAAGAAAAGGAAACAAAAAAGGAAATGAACAAGTGTTCTAAGACATGACCATACAGCGCAATGAAAAGAAAAGAAGAATCCTCCATCCTGCTCACCCATCAGTCCGCCTCGACCTCCGCTGTAATTCTGGAACCACCGCGGTCTCCGCACCTTTTTCTCCGGAACCGTCTCGAACCCGTCTGCATCCCTCCTGCTTTCGGACGGAGGCAGCACAGCGTTGGTAGCGGTGGGTGACCCAGGCGTCTGCTCAACATGCTCCATCTCAGCCATACATACGTTGACGCCACGCACCGCCTCCGATCCTCGGTGGCCCCCACTCGTCGCAGTCGCACTGACTCTGAACGTGCAGGTGCGAGGCCGCCAGTCATTGTGCTTGTCGTTGTGCTCACCGTAGTCGAAGCGGTCGTGGGGGCGGAAGCACCACCGGCAGTACGCGACCAGGAGGATCCGTCTTGGCAGAGTGCACACACATCTTTCACTGCCTAGGCGACCTCTTCCACCGCACGTCGTTCTGTGATCCGGTGTCAGTCCCACTATAGCACCAAGAAACACTCACCCGCCTCGGCTCTCTCCTGCTCCGCTTCTTTCCTCCGTGCTGCTTCCTCCTCTGCTTCCCGCAGCATCTTCTCCTCCTCCTTCAACTCCTCATACGCAGCCCTCTCCTTCAACTCCTCTTCCATCTTCTTCTCCGCCACAGCCTGGTTTGCGTCGGGCTTGCTGCAGTCTTGAACGCTTCATCCATTGCAGCAGCTCCATCTCTCCTCTTCCCATTGTTTTTCGCTGCCTAGGCGGCCTCTTCCGCCGCACGTCGTTCTGTGATCCGGTGTTAGTCCCACTATAGCACCAAAAAACACTCACCCACCTCGGCTCTCTCCTCGTCTTCCTCCCTCCGTGCTGTTTCCTCCTCTTCTTCCCGCAGCCTCCTCTCCTCCTCCTTCTGTTCCTCATACACAGCCCTCTCCTTCAACTCCTCCTCCATCTTCTTCTCCGCCACAGCCTGGTTTGCGTCTGGCTTTCTGCAGCGTGTCGAAGGTCTCGCGGTCCATGACCTGTTGTTCAACATAGCCTAGCACGAGCAACAGGCGCTCTTCTTTGCGGTACGCGCGCTTGATGTCGTCAATCCGCTTCGCAGCGATCCGCAAACGTTCGTGCATATCCTTTCCAGCTGCTCGACTTGGAGACGCATCAGTCTGTCCTTGCTCGAGTCCTCCATGTCCTAGACAAGGTAAGGTATCAGTGATAGAGAGAATGATAAAGGGACCAGGACGCACCGCGATCGACAACTTGAGCCCGCCGCGCTTCATCAAGTCCTGAGCGAGCTTCTTGGCCTATTCCGTCCTGATCGACTCGATCTCCCGTCTCGCGCGTTCGATCTTTTCTCTTTTTGGCATCTTCCTTTTCTTTGCGTACGCTCAGCTCCGCGAGGAGCTCACTACGGCGTGCGATGAGGGCTTTGCGCAAAGAGAGGGCGTGCCGTTCGCCGCCGTTGTGAGCGTGCTCAAGCGGGTAGGCAGGAGCTCGGCCGAGGACGGCTGAACGGTAGTGTTTTCGTTGGGCAAGGGGCTGCTCGGACCGGAGACGGTGCTGTAGACCTGGGAAGGTTGAGAGACGAGGCGGGAGAGCAGGGCACGGGAAAGGACGGGGCGGAAGCCACCATATGGAGAGTCGCTGGCATAGAAGATGGGCGCTGTGGATGCGCAGAGGGTGAGGGGGTCGAACGAATCCTCGAGAAGGCCCTAGCGAATCTTATCTGGACTGGGGAGAGGCGGAGCATATCTCTCGAAAGCTGAAAAACATGAGTGAAGGAGTGCTGGTAAAGACACGGCGACTTACAGCATCTTTGAGGAGATAGGCGCGAGTAGGCGCCTTGGGTAGTCAAAGGAGGATGGCAAGGCGGGTGCTTTTGGAGCGGGCGTCGTCGTCGGCATGTTGCCCGACTGGGACTCCGAGTGCGCTAACGAGGACCTGGACTGCGGCGGCGTCAGAGAGGGAGTTTCCGCTAGTGAGGCGAAGGCTGGACGGGATGCCTTTTTGGCCACGACAAGGAGGTTCTGGACATCCTCGAGCTCGACGGACGTGTTGAGTTGGAAAAAACGCGTGTCGAGTGGTGCTGGAAGATGTCCGGGTCCGATAGGTGGATGGCGTGTACCTGGTGGGCATACTTTGCGACGTTGGTGAGGTGAAGGCGGAGTGGCTCGTACAGGCGACGGAAATCGACCTTGAACTGGTGCTTTAGACAGAAGCGGAAAGCCTGCTGTGCGACTTGCTGGGGGAAGGGTCAGGGAATCGAACGGGACATACGAGAGGGCGGGGGGTACTCGCCTGGCAAATGACCTCGAGATGGGCGTCGAGAGAGGTAACGAAACTTGATCTAGGATGTAACGAGTGGTCGATGATAACGAATCTGATTGCCACTGACGGCGCCGACGAGGATGCTCTCTGACATCTCGCTGGCCTCGATATCGTCGACATCTAGGGCGAGTGCACGGTTACCCTCCTGCTGGGCGGAAAGGACCTTGGGCCGGTGAATGACGAAGGCTTGATGGAGAATGTTTTGTACTGCACCTAACTTGTTGGCTGCCCTGCCCTTGCGCATGTCTACGCATAGCTCTACGAAGCGAATGATGATGGTCGAGTGGATTATGTAGCTCGAAATAGCTTAGACGAGAGCGTGTGCAAGCGCCTCGTCGGTCGTCGAACCATTCCTGACTGGTTGTCCAACACGTAAAGATGGAGTGGTCGAGTTTCCAGTAACTCAGAATCAGACTCATCGACTCCTACTTTGTTTCTTTATCCACCACTACGTACTTCCTCAGCAGATTATTTCTGGCTCGATTCCAACGATTCTTCTTAAATCGGCTCAAACGAAACCGTTCTGTTCTTCGATGATGGTTTCTCTGGCACAATCCCGACTTCCTGCCATACGGGGATTGCTCATCGATATTTCTGGCACGCTCTTGATAGGATCGTCTGCCATCCCTGGCGCCGCCCAAGCGCTCGCGAAACTTCGTGCCGCACATATCCCTTTCCGCCTCTGCAGCAACACCAGCAAGGAGTCTACCGATGTCATACACAAGAGGATGCGGGAAGCCGGACTGGAAGTGCACCGGGCGGAAGTTTGGACGAGCATTGGTGCTCTCAAGGCAGTGTTGAAGCAGTTGGAGGTGAAGAGGTAGGCATATCTCCTCTCGATTCATCTCGCGTCGGCGATCCCTGTCTGTCCCTGTTCATCATCGTGCTCTGTGGCGGGTCACCATCTAGGCCATACATGCTGCTCTCTCCCTCCGCTTTGGAAGAATGTACAGATAGGGTGCCTGAGGCCGACAACGTCGATGCTTCTGCTATACCCGAATCGGTGTCAGAGTCAGAGTCATTGCCATACGATGCGGTCGTCGTAGGGCTCGCACCTGCCCTGCTCGACTACGCCCATCTCAACTCTGCCTTTCGGATCCTCGTCGGCGAGGACCGACCCCGAGATCATGCCCCGACCCCATCATCTCAAGCTCATCACTCGGGCGGCGCAACATCATCCGACCCAAACCCGCTCCCCCACCGCGCCCCACTCATCGCCCTGCACAAAGCGCGCTATATCGAAGCCTCTGACCACGCCCTGTCCCTTGGCCTAGGCCCGTTCGTGCTCGCGCTCGAGGACGCCGCGCGAACGTCCGCAACAGTCGTCGGGAAGCCCACGCGCGCGTTCTTCGAGACCGTGCTGCAGGATCTCGAACGCGATTTTAATGTTCCTGCCTCGCCTCAACCTCCGCATCGCTGGGAGGGGATCGCAGTGATAGGCGACGACGTACACGCAGATCTCGGTGAGGGCGCGGTTGAACTCGGTCTCTGGCGTGTCCTGGGTACGTTCTTATATATTTACCCGACACATCACACCATCCGTTCCTGTGTACTGACCGTTTGAACGGGCAGTGCAAACTGGCAAGTATCGATCAGGAGACGAAGGAAGGTCGAACGAGTCACCACCTGATCAAGTCAGTGGATCGTTTGCCGAGTTCGTAGAGGTGTTGCTAGAGCAGCGGCAGACGGCATCATGACCTTTTTTCGTTCTGTTTACGTTCGACGTGTTAGAGTATGTTGTAGCGATGTTACTGACGCATAGATAACACCACACGACATCAGTAGATGCACCATCACGTACGCTGGACGCTGGACTACATGCCTATCAGTATCCTGTCAGCTTCGGGTGAGCCAGCGGGAGGTACGTCTGTCCGAAGCGAGACAGCGACCGGCGAGACACCCTCGTTGTAGGCCAACGCAAATATCACATCCATGTCTGACATTACTGGTCAGGAAACAGGAATGACTACCAACGCGGTGTAGACGCACCCTCGAGCGAACGACCTGCAGTCTCGGGGAAGAAAAAGTACACGACGGGTATGATGAAGGCGTTCAGGGCGGCAAACACTGGGACCAGGTGTAAGAACCACCGGAGACCTGAACACTGATCAATTAGTGCAGAAGACGTACCAATATACGTTCCCCACGAGATGTTGTTGAAAGATGGCCCCGTGACCATCACGACCATGAAATTGAAGATCCAATTAGACGCTAAACTTGACCATCAGCACACGTACAGTACACAACATTCCCACCAACACACCTGTGCTAAGCGCATTGGCGGGCGCACGGATACTCAGTCCCACGATCTCAGCAGGCTGCCATGCATATTTTCTCGATTGAGATTCAAACACACGGAAAACAAAGCCAGACGTACGTATAACCACGTCATTCCCAACCACTCGACAGCGAAGAAGGAATTGAAGACGAACAGCAACACGGAGCTCACGACCTGCGCTGCGTTACCTTTGACGCTCCCGAGCACCGCGAGGAGCACCATCGTCAGGCACTGTCCCACAGCACCGAACAACATCAACTTTCGTCGACCGATGCGATCGATCAGGAAGATGGCGACGAGAGAAGCGAGGAAGTACTCTGTGCCATTGGCAGCGGCGATAATGCGGGATGTGACGTCGGAAAGGCCGAGGCGTTGGAACAGCAGTGTCTAGGAAACACTGATCAGGCCACGAATCGAAATTGACAAGATAAGGAACTGACGGCATAACTATGGAGGCATTTGATGAGCCGAGAACGAGAAACGAAACGAGCCTCTATACGCACTACGTGATCAAATTGATACCGGTGATCTGCTGGAAGCACTGGTTGATGACGCCTAGGGAGGCTCGTCTGAAGTTCTGAGAACGTCCGCCGCTAAAGAGCTGTCTCAGCTGTGAACGCGAGGTTTTAGCCTTGTTGTTGCCATGAAGATCGCGAGACCCTTCTTCGATTTCCATGGCTTCCCGAATGGCGTGGTAGGTCCTTTTGACTCCAGGGTCGCTGAACGGCTTATTTTCCAAAGCTGAAATGACGGCTGCGGCCTCTGCGTTTCGCCCATGTTTCACAAGCCTTATCGGATTGTTTGAGTATTTGTCACGAGGTGTGTTGAAGAACCTCACCATCTCGGCGATTCTGGAAGCTGGCAGCTGGTCACCACTAATGAGCGTCGACAGAGCCCGGACACGTACAAAACCGATCCCAAAGATCATGACTAGGGCGAGGACGATCTGGAGTGCAATGGGCACTCGCCACTGAGTGGAGGAGCCAGACACCCAGTACCTACAAACTGTGAGTCACGCGTGGTTCACATCCAATAGGTGGAACGTACAGTGCGAAATCAACCCACTACATGGATAAGCAGTTCAGTCGCTAGGAAGACGGGTCAAGGACGACGCTGGCTCACATAACTACACGTGCAGCTCGGTCAGCGATCATCCAGAAAGAGACCAAAAGCACTTTGAGAGATTCCACGCACGATATCATGATACCAAAAGTGATCAGACTGCCTTCGATCATGATCAAGCTGCCTCTCTTGGCGGCGGGCGAACATTCCGCATGATATGAGGGCACCGTCGACGTCTAACACGGATCAAGCACGCAGGAACACGACGAGGGCTTAGGATCACGCACATTGAGTCCGTTTCCGAGACCAGTGACGATACGTGCGACGACGAGCTGAGCGTAGCTGTACGACGTTGTCTGTAGGACGGCACCGACGATCATAATGCAGCCTCCAACGAAGATCGTCTTTCGGCGGCCCAGTCGATCGCCAAGCCATAGGTTTGACAGGGCGCCGATCAGACAGCCTATTTCCTAGAGAGGTTGATCCCCGTGGTAATCGTGAGCACTGCATGCGCGATAGGCAAGGCATTGACATACGTAGATGGCGACTACGAAACTCTGGAGTGTTGCATGATTGGGATGGCTCGTGTCCACGACCACCTGGGGGAATACCTTTTCGAACTACCTTGGACATGAAGCAATGAACATAACGTGGAAGAGGGAGGAGGGAACCTGGCTGACGAACCTGACCGGCTGTTAACAACGCCGACATGACGCCTTGATCGTATCTGATCCAGGTATGATGACCAGGTAAGCTCGAAGCTGCACCACGTGTTCAAACGGAAGCATACCCAAAGAGCGTAAACCCGGTCCCTGCAACGAACGCCAACGAGGCCGTCAAGGCCCTGCCTCGCAAAGACAGGGCATGCCTCTCTACGTCTGCTTCGCAAAGTTCGGATTCCAATTTTTCACGTACTGTGGGTGTCTTCCCATCTGTCAGTGTCTTTATACCGGACATTCGAGTGTTTGCAGGTAGAGTCCAGGATGGTATCTGGCCATGCTTCTGCAACGTCGCCAGATATACGACTATCGCATGAGTTCGGTAGAACTTGAACCCGTGCTATATTTGCTAGTCTCGTCACCATCCGTTTTCAAGGTGTTGTCCTCAGACTTCAGTTACCTCGGGAGCTAGGAAGCATTGGGTGTTAGCCCATGCGATTCCTGAATCAGAATGTCGGGTTTCGAGACTAGATGTTTGCGTGTTCAATGTTCAATGTTCATCCACAACTTCAATGTACTCGGCGGGTCGGAGAGATAGCCCGTTCTAAATTCGGACAGAAGCAAAAGTAAGCGGTAAACAGAAATAAACAACGCGTGCGATGTCTTTTGCCGATTTGAAGTCCAAGAAACAATCCAAGTCGAGTGGTCCTGATACTATACAGTCTTCACCCCAGGTGGTAGACACAGAGGGTCTCTATCCACAGCTCCCTCCTTCACTCGAAATCAAGCGCACGGATCACTCTGGAAGGGGACTTTGGACCTGCCAGTCTTTCAAACTTGGTAAGGCGATCCTCTGATACTTTCGTTGAACCGCTGACGATCTGTCTTACACTTGAAGGTTCGATCATCTTGTCCGTGGAACCTCATGTATTCGTCCTCTCTAATCCGTACCTCGAGTCACATTGTTCATCGTGTGCTCATGCCGCTTCCGCCTCCTCCCTTATGCGATGCTCCGGATGTGGGACGCTAAGGTATTGCAACAGTGTGAGTCCTCTCGAGTACCTACAAAAATACAGTTCAATTACTCGAACTTTGACAGATCTGTCAAAAAGCTGGTTGGAATATGCACAGAAAGGAGTGTGGTGCACTCAAAAGATGGGCCGAGACTGCACCATCCACTGCACTGAGTATTCCGAGCGACGCAGTCCGATGTCTAGGTCGCATTTTATGGAGAATGAAAGCAAAAGGTTTGAATAGCGGATGGGTTGGTCAGCTCGTCTTTGTGTCGATGCGAAGCGGATCGCTCACGTGTATCTGTAGTCAAAAGAAATATGGGCAATGCAATACCGTAGGTGTTCTACCTTATCATCATTTCTGCAGTTTTTCCGTTGCTGAACGAGGGAATGATAACTCAGACAAAGTATCACCGCAACAACCTGCCTCCGTCGAAGCTCACACCCATCTGGCCCATTCGGTGGTCCGATACCTTGGTCTGACAGCACCTTCTGACCTCGAAGAATTTGGCATCATGTCTGCAGGCGACCTTGTGGACACGATTTCGAGGGTAAGTGTCGAGCTTGTTTGCTTTTTTCCCCTGCCAATTTGATCTACATCCTAGTTCATCACCAACACATTTGCCCTTACTTCGCCCTCACTCACACCTATTGGAGTCACTATCTCTCCGCTTGTCGCTTTTGCGAATCATTCGTGCCTTCCAAATGCGGTTGTTGTGTTCCCTCGCAGCGGTAGGACGAGGGGGAAAGAACCAATGATGAATATCATCGCTCTACGAGATATCGAGATCGGAGAGGAGGTATGTCGCACCCCACGGCGAAGACTTTCAATAGTCATCTATATGTCTTGTTCTAGGTTTCGATAGCTTACATCGACACGACGCTCCCAATGGCGCAAAGACAAAAGTCTCTCGAAGAAACCTACAATTTTACCTGTAAATGCCCGCTATGCACGCCAATGACCATCGGCTTCGATCCCCGGGAAACCCTGTCGTGCCCCAAATTGTGTGGTGGAACCTGTCCCGTCCCAGACGAAGGTACATGAATGGTATATATAAACCATGTTTTCTGACCGTGAAAGACAGATAACCTAGTTTCTCGGTGTTCATCATGTAAAGCTGCGATCACCGATCCTGATGCTGTCATCGATGCAGTCCGCATTGGACAACAAGCCCTGGATAAAGCAAAGAGTCTCCAATTGAGTGGTACGGTCATTCACTCACCCATTTCTTCTGTCTCATTTATGACGCTCTCCATCCTGTAGACTATGCAAAGGCGAAGCAGTTGACCACAAATATCATACCAATCTTGACCTCGGCGGGCTTACCGCCTTCATGCCATCCCCTCCTCGCGTTGTTGAAGCTTCACCAGTCGTTGCTGCTCGCTTCATTCTCCGACAAAATCTCCCAGGAGGTCTTGAACGAGAGCATACGCACGGCGGCCAAGCACGTCGCGGGGTTGTCTGCCGTGCTGGACCAAGGACATCCAGTGCGCGGTGTCGCGCTCGCCGAATTGGGTAAGCTGCTCGCCGTAGATGAGCCGTCGCCATCGACGCCGCCTCAGACAACGACATTTCCTCCCAGCGGACCGGCGAGGCTCAAAATTGCATCTGAGACGCTGTTAAGGGCGAGGAACGAGTTACTGGTCGGGTTCGGTCGGGAGAATGAGGGCGGTGAGGTGGGCCAGGAGGCGAGGGAGAGCATCGTGGCATTGGAAAAGGAGTTGGGGATATGGAAGACTGGTGTGCGGAATGCGTTGGAAGACGTGCCGAAAACGAGTAAAAAAACGTGACTGAGGCTCATGGGGGGAAGCGTTTGTATGAAGTGAGTCTTGAGGCATATTTCCTAGGATGTCTGGAACGACTGTCTAAGACTGGTGCGGGACGAAACACTCAGGCTCGGTTGGACTAGTACTGTTTACCCATGCTGCTGAAAATTTGAATGATCATTGCAGAGTCTTGGTAAAAAAAAAGGATGCACATAGTCATGGAGATGGAGTCTCAAGATCTCAACTTCGATTTGCGTCAACGCAGAGGCATTCCCAAGCAGGAGCGCTTAACTTCTCTTTTCCGTATGCACCATTGAATGCCCCCAAGGGAACTACTACCCTTACCTCACGGCTGGCAGGTCACCGGGTCGGACTGTCGTGCAGTGAGGCACGAGTGAAGTCACAGTGCAAGTTCTTCGGACAAGCGACACAAGCGAGAGGCACTGTTGTTTCGGCGCTTCCTCTCTCGCCTCCACCACGTTGCTCATCCGCCTTGCAGCGCTCGTCCGAGCCCGTTTCAGCGCACGCACGCAACACGCCCTGCCTGCATTTCCCATTCCGGCTCCTCGCAGTTCACCCCCCTGGGGTCCGGAGCGCGCGTCCCGACTACTCGGTACATGCACCTGCGCACTGCGAGGTGTCCCTATACCCGGCAACTCGGGCTCCGGTCCCGGGCCGGAGAGAGCGCTTTGCGCTCCGCCCGCCCACTCTCAACTCACTGCCATCCTTTCCTCGTAGCACACGGAGCGATGTCGAAAGAATCTTGGTCATTTCTGGGGGCCGAACGCAGGCGAGGATCGGTCGACCAATCGACCCTTGTTCATAAGCATGCCTCGTGATCGTGGGAAGTTCCGGCAATGCATTAGTATGGTGCCTGATTGCTGTCGACCGGGGATGACCTGTCCATGTCAGCAGTCAAGGCTTTGTTTCATATGAAGCGCCATTCAAGTTACTGCTCACTCGTCGCATGGCGCCAGCGGTTAGAATGCAATTCTCAGTAGTCAATTGCGACCCGATCGAACCTGTGGGTCCTACCTCATTATTCTTCTAGCGCCTGCAACGCGGAATCGGATTTATACTCAATGAGAGTCGCGAAATGTTAACTCACTGGGAGTTCCGGGGTTGGTTTGCGAGCACTTGGACTCTGTAGCTGTTCTGCTGGCGTGTGTCAACTGGGCAGAAGTAACGCCGGACTCGCTTACTGGCCAGAGTGTTGTGTTGTTGAAACCTGTTGCCACCTTTGCCAGCTCAGATCAAGATATTTTTCTAACTTTTTACGGCGATGCAACAGCGTTGATTGATGGTCACCGCCCCCGTCATGACAACTGAAATGACATGCCTCAGACTCCTGTATATGCATCCGCCGGATCTGCTCATCTGGCACGTATAGGTGGTTTGGGATAAATACAATCAAAGTTGCTCCCTCTCTCGGTCATGCTTCGCTCTCCTGCCATGTCCCGGCCACCATCCCTCGTTCTCCTGCCAATCGCCCTCTCATTGATCTCGTTCGTGCAAGCCCAGCCTGCTCCAGTTCCAAATAGTAGCTGGCCACATGCGTATCCTGGCATGCCAAACGGCGATTACAGTCCAGAATGGCAGAACTGTGCGTCCTCAATAGTGTGCTCCTTTCACGCCATGACGTTGTTATTATCGCAGACTTTCAGGTGACAGAAAGCCTCCCAAACGTGACATGGTCACTTCCTCGGAACTGGGCTGGAAACCTCCCCGTCCAGAGAGAGGGGCACCCTAATAATACCCTGTTCTTTTGGGCGTTCGAATCTTCAAACGGATCGTTCACCGCGAATACTACTGAGCCTTGGGGGATCTGGCTCAATGGAGGGTGAGTTCACGTGCGTATATATATGCTATGCAGTTGATGGTTTTGTGTAGTCCCGGTGCTTCGAGTCTCATTGGACTCTTGTTTGAGGTACGTTCATCTATGCTAGCTATTTCCCGCAAATTCGTGTTGACGTGTTTGGCTCAGCATGGTCCCATCAACATCTTGAGTGATTATTCTGCGGCTGAAAATAAGTATGCATGGACCACTGTTGCCGATTATGTGTACATCGACCAACCAGTGTACGTCGATCGTCTTTATGATGGTGGTGGATTTACGTATTCCCATCAGTGGAACTGGATATAGCACAGTTGATGCCGACGGCCTAAGTGAGCACACTAACTGCGTTCTAATATTTCTTGTTTAGTGGTTCTGACACCCCCGATCAGTTACCGACGAGGACCAGATGGGTGCTGATTTCGTGAGCATCATATCATATCTGCCCCGCCATTGACGGACTGATCTAAATATCCGTAGATGGGATTCCTCGAAAATCTCGTAAAGGTGTTCCCGAACCTCGCCACGCGACCTCTGTATCTTACCGGTGAGAGCTATGTTGGGAAGTATATAGTATGTGTTCCCATCTTCATCCTGCGAGTCCGGATAACATTTGTTCAGCCATACATCACTAAAACATACTTTGAGACGGAGTGTCCCCCTGTGAACCTGTCGACAATCGCCATTGGAGACGGAACGATGTCGAATTTAGAAACATGGGTAGAATTACCTGTGGTCAGCGTGTTGGAAACATACCCACAACTTATTGGGTATGATCCAATTGTGTTTGAGTACTTTCGAGAACAGTGCGTTTCACGCGGTGATGGATGCCACAGGGGAGCTAACGTTGCATTTAGGAGCAATCTCTGCGGGTACAATTTAACGTTGCAGTACCCCCAGCCAGAGCACTTCCCAACTCTAAATGCCCCCATGTCGCCTGCCGCTTCCAATGGTGCCCTTGCGAAAGGCAGCTCGAAAGTCACAATGCAAGGGATCATTTCTGACATACAGAATAAGCAATCTACTCGATTGAGAAAGAGAGATGGACAACCATTGACGCACCACGAGAGACTTCGTGCGCGCGATATGTGGAAACGGGACTTGTCCGGTCGGGCGAACGGCACGATCGACCCGTATTACTTCTGTGACATCTATGACGAGATGATCGATTATGCCCTCAATTTCACTTTTCCTTGGTGTAAGTCTCCCTTGCTTCGAGCCGCGCTCATATCTGATTTCGTCCATCAGCGTCGGGCCAGGATTTCGATGTCTACAATATTCCAGATGCCCTGAGCCCTCAAGCGGTAATGGATGCTAGCGTTTTTCTAAATGGTTCGTACAACTCGCGGAATTACTAGGTGGTGTTGATGTACCTCTCCTCAGATCCCTCGACGCGTGCTGCGCTCCATGCGCCTACAAGCAAGAAGTGGTTGGAATTTGTCAGCCCCTTCGCACAAAATAACGCCTCCGGTAAGCAATTCTTTGTGTTGGTTTAAAGTCAACTTATGCTTGTTCAGTCAATGCCTACGGCGACCCAAGTGAGCTTCTATCCTTATTTTAGCTGTACATCGTCATTTACCCGCTACTCTCTTCTAGGCGTCGAGTGAGTCCTCCACATGTGCTCTGCATACTTACTCATCTGGAGAGGCCAGGCCGATGGCATTCCTAACTGAACTTGCGACGAATGCTACGGAGCATAACATGACGATCGTCATATATTCTGGGAACGATGATTCGCTTGTTGCACATTTTGGTTCTCAAAGTAAGTTCTTCCTCTTTGCTTTCCGATGGAGCAACAGTTTGATGACTGCGCATACAGTTGTGATCCAAGTATGACACCTTGCATGTCGCTTGCATTTCTGACTTTCCTTTCCGTAGAACACTACGTTTGGTGGCATACAGGGCTTTACTCGTAAACCAGAGACACCGTGGTACAACGACAATGGCAAGTTCGGAGGTATTGTACATCAGGAACGCGGCTGGAAGTACGTCCTCGTTGACAATGCTGGACATCTCCTCGCGGGCACCAATCCCCTCTCTGTAAGAGACACTGCATCTTTGTCTCCGACTTGCTAACGCTATCCTGCAGGGTTTCACGCTCGTTCGAGACTTCATCTTCGGCAACAACCAGACAGGATTGGTGACCAACTCGAGCTCGGGCAATGTCAGTGTTGTTGGTGGGGAAGTGTCGCCCCTCAGGGGTGAGATATTGCCTGGGCAGCCGGGGATTTATTATGGGGAAGGGAAGACGGAGTCGACCTATTATTTCCCCACGTCCACTGTGAAGGCTTGGGACGAGTTCATTGCGACCGCGAGTCCGTGAAGTCCGGCAACTAAAGCGCTTCATGCAATAAGATTGTCTATCGTGCTGATATGTATCTAGGCCCATTGTAGATTGCGTCTGTTCTTGGTGAATGTAACTCATGTGAGTCTTCGACCGATGTCGAGACGATGTATGCTTAGAGAAGTTACGTTCACGAATGGGATGATGGTCGAGATACCAGCCGGTTTCCGCCTACGATTCGCAGAGTGACTACCTCGTGCCGCATCTAAAACATTGACGGTAACCTCCCTGATGGTTGATCCCGTCACAAACCACACATTTCCTTGTCCGCGTGGTAGTTTTGAAAATTGATGGCGTTATTTTTATGCCATCTTCCCCGAAAATCTCCGACACGTGATCAAACACCCTGATCTACTAACGCTCTCTCTCTCGTGCCAGCGACTTCCAAACCCCCCGAGTTATGGAGCTCCGACGTCAATCGTGAATTTATACACACATTTCATCGCCGTGGAGAACCGGCAATATGTACAGGTCTTCGTTCAACTCCAACACGATCGATTGTCAGAGTACTAAGTATCCGTAACTTGCTAAGTTCCCTCTCTCTCTCTCTCTCCAACCTGCTTCCGTCGAAGCTCATACCCATCTGGCCCATTCGGTGGTCCGATACCTTGACTCCCCCTTTTCATAATCCGTGATCGTAGGAAGTTCCGGCAATTCGTTTGTATGGTGCCTGATTTTTGCTTTCGACAAAACTCTCTCCGCTGGCACTTCGTGGGAGTCAGAGATATGATCGATGACCCAGCAGTCAAGGCTTTGTTTCAAATGAGATGCCATTCAAGTTCAAGTTAATACTCACTCGTCGCACGGCGCAAGCGGATAGAATGTAATTGTCAGTAGTCAATTGCGACCCGATCGAACCTGGCATAGTAAGTCATAAGACGTACTTAACATTTTGCACAAGAGTCATACCTTATTATTCTGCCAGCGCCTGCAACGTGGAATCGGATTTATACTCAAGGAGAGTCGCGAAATGTTAACCCACTGGAAGTTCTGGACTCTGTTCAGAACCAGAGCTATTTTGCTGGCATGTGTCAACTTGGCAGAAGTAACGGCGGACTCGCTTACCATTTTTCTAACTTTTTACGGCGATGCGACAGCATTAATCAAGATTGTGGCCCGCGGGTGCCCGTCGTTAGACTCGTGTATATGCATCCGCCGGATCTGCTCATCTGGCACGCATAGGTGGTTTGGGATAGATACAACCGAAGTTGCTCCCTCCCTCGGTCATGCTTCGCGATCCTGCCATGTCCTGGCAACCATCCCTCGTTCTCCTGCCAATCGCCCTCTCGTTGATCGCGTTCGTGCAAGCCCAGCCTTCTCCAGTTCCATATAGTAGCTGGCCACATGTGTATCCTAGTATTCTAACCGATGATTACAGTCCCGGAGAATGGCAGAATTGTGCGTCCTCAATATGGTACTCCTGCCCGTCCATTCACGCCGTGACATTGTTATTATCGCAGACTTTCAGGTGACAGAAAGCCTCCCAAACGTGACGTGGACACTTCCTCGGAACTGGGCTGGAAATATGCCCGTCCAGAGAGAAGGGCACCCTAATAATACCCTGTTCTTTTGGGCGTTCGAATCTTCAAACGGATCGTTCACCGCGAATACTACTGAGCCTTGGGGGATCTCTCTCTTGAACTTCCCTGGCAGCCGCGGAACGCGACTTGCTATTCACGTTGAAATGACATCATGTTCAGAGATGCCTAGATAGTATACCGTATCGCCCCAGTTACCTTAGACTGGACTCGTCCCAAGTGTTGCTCCCTTGGACGGAAGGCCCGATAGGCCCATCAGCCCAGAATCATTCAGAGACATGATTCCAATTTATAAATATGAATATGTACGGTACACGCGACGATACGATTATGTAGGTATTTGAACATGAACGTACTCTAATGAAGCATTCATGTTTTTGGTCAGTAAGTAACACGGAACGGTCCCAAATAAGGTCCGCATCATCCTTGGGACTACAAAACGAAAGAAGCAAAGCGGAAAGCTGCGAGATGATAAGTGAGATCACAAATACAGAGAGCAAGTCGACAGAAAGTCCTGGTGGGATATATGCGTAGCAGGGGGACTATAAACATTATTTCGTGTTGTTTTTGGTCGTCTTCTTCATCTCAGAGCTTCAAAAAGCTGAGGAGAGCGTGTGAAGAGTCGGTCAGTGAGAGCGAGCGGTGATTATGAAGCAGAACCAGAAAAGTGGCAATGGACCCGAGCTTGTGTGCTGTTGATCATGTTCAGACGTTCACTCAGCATATCACGATCTCTTGAGGATCCTCTACTGCTTTTGGAGGCGGAAACTGGATTTTCAACGAGAGCAAGCCATCGTGCATCTCGACGGTGACATCACCGGGCTGCCAACGAAGAAAAAGTGTCCGTGAAATCTGCATCCGAGCATCAAGACCTAGGATCAAACGCACCGTAGTTTCGCTGGGTACGACAAACGTGCGCGACACGCTGTCCGACCTTCGTTCTCTCAAAACATATTCGCCATTTCCCAAGCCCCGAGGAGTCTTGGCAGTGACGACGAGTTGCTTCACCCGATTCACGGGATTGGTCGAAAGGACGACGGTGACGTCGCTCTTGGATCGACCAGGGAGTTCACACAATGCAGACAAGACACTCGTCTCGCTATCGAACCGCAGGTCTGTACGAATCACAACATTGCTGCCGACGCCCGAGGCCGAATAAGCCGGATTGATTAATCCTCTGTGGCGGGACGCGCGTGAGCACCCCACACTACCAAACAAACAAAACGCACTTGAAGGTCGAAGTCATCTTTACACTGGAAGGCAACACCATGGAAGTGGAAGTAGCTGGCGCCGACAGTGGCGGCGCCGGTATTGACGTGGTTGCAGAAGCAGAATAAGCGGTACGTCTTGATATTGACGGTCTCACACTCTGAAATTCTTCAGGCTCTCTCCTAGATCTCGCGATCACTGGCACTCCTGTCGCACTTTGGGGACGGCGATATGGATGCGCCGCAGCGCGTGGATCCGGCTGCACAGGGGATATACGCGCCCGAACAGGGCCAATCACCCCGGAAAACGCGCTCGACGGTCCCGCAGAGGGCGGACCCGACGGCGGGCTCGCGCTCGTTCCGACGTGATACGCAAAGCGGGTATCAATCATGGGCGGTCTCATGTGCTCATGCTGTAAGAGGGACGGCACAGACAGGTGTTGCAGATGTTGTGACGGCGGCTCATCACCCTCAACGGTGGGACCAGGCCCGGGACGCCTGGTATTCTGGCTCGGCACAGCAGGAACGCGCTCTTGAGGTCGTTGCACGGCGCTCGTCGACGCGGCAGAGGGAACATACACGTCTTGACGTTGCTGCTCTGGCTGATGCTGTAGTGAATGCTGTAGAATTTGCTGCTCAAGATGCTGCTGTTCTGGCTCTTGTCGCTCTTGTTGCTGTTCTGCTTGTTGATGCTGTCGTGGATCACCGTCATCCCAGCGATACGTCGTCTGGGGCGTTGCAGGCATTGAAGAGTGTCCAGGAATGAATGGGTATTGATACGACATGATGGAAAGGAAAAAAAAAGGGGGATTCGCGTCGATAATGTTGATTTTCACATCCCGACGTTTTATAGCCCGCCGCGCCTTCGTCCCGTGACTCGCTAAGCGCTCCGGAACCGAGCGGCCCTACGAAACTAGAAAAGGGCCGGCGTTGCCGGCGCAGCACCTTGCGTGTGTGAATTGTGCGGACTCTTATTTATGTTAAGTCATATTTTGTAATATTAGCTATTCACGAAATTTTTGTTGACGTTCTACCCCGTCCGTCGAGTTACGCCCAAGAACGCTGACTGAATGTGTCGAATGACAGCTCAAGCAAGCGCTCAAGCAATGGTTTGACATCAAAGGGATGCGATAACCGACTACGGAATGCAAATTCAACCCAACGTAAACGATAATCGTTTAGGGGGATAGCAACTTAATTACGACATTTATTTACTACTGTGGACATTTTGCACAGAATCCCTACAGACGGTAATGACCTTGCTTACGCAAGGTGACACCCCTGCACCCGCCACTCTCCCGCCCCTTTATCCTCTCTATCCTCGAGGTTTTGAAATGCTGTTCTCATAGGGATACATTCAAATATCAACGTTCGCTTGTATATGCCATCAGTCGTCCCTTCTCGACCACCTACACGGCCAGTTGAAAATTACATAGGATGGATAATTTTGAGCCAAACATACGCTATATATCCGTGGGATGCTGGGTCAACCCTTTTCGTCAATTATAGATTCAAACTGCGTTATGTAAGCTGCGCGGGCGGTCGCAGGAAAAAAATCAACGAAAAAAGATGGCACCAGTGAGACTCGAACTCACGTGCTTACATCATCAACCACAGGAGATCAAACCGTTGCACCACAAGTCCACAAATACTACATTGTGATTAAGCATATATGTATAGATATGTTTAGACTTGGGAAATTTTTGACAATATGACATTTGTTAAATATTTGTTGAGGTGATATTTGAGAGCATCGAAAATTTTCTCTAAGTCTAAAAGTATCTATACATATATGCTTAATTGCAATGTAGTATTTGTGGACTTGTGGTGCAACAGTTTGATCTCCTGCGGTTGAT
>JBBPPC010000435.1:0-18485 GCA_038091775.1 Leccinum olivaceopallidum | reverse complement strand
AGAGATTAGACATACTGACATTGGCGCCAAAGGTTGCATCACCGTTCCCCATTGGGACCAAAAAGCCCAGGCTTGGATCGGGAACGGATTGTGTACCTGAAATGACCTGTAACATCGGTTGCATACCCGGTCCCATTGCACGGTCAGACGTGAAGATTTCTGTTAAATCATTGGGACCACATCGATTCAAAGTCATCGAATGAACAGTCATTATGATTCACGTACCATCCGAGTAAGAATACGGGATAAAAGATCCCACGTCCATCGGTAGAAATTGCGACTCTGGAATCATATGCGGACCAGTAAAGCTTGGCGATGGAGACCATTTTCTTGTGTCCAGCAGGACAGGCGCTCTGTAATGGAGGCGTCAATAATGACAAAATCCCGAGATAATCAATGAAATACCTAGTATCTTGACCTGAAGCATAAGCTGGTATTGTACGGCTGGACCGCGTGTCAAGAAAGAGTAGATGTCATAACACCTGCTACTTACCTGCTTCTACTCTGGCAATAACAAAAATAAGGATTAATGTTTGGGACATTTGAGCCAGGTAGACCAGGATGCGACATGAATGGATCCGGAGCCTGGCATCCATGGGAGAAAGTGGGATCCGAGTCAAGTGGAGAATATAGAGGAGCTTTCAAAGAACAAAAGTTTGTGGAAGACGACATCAACGAATATCCTTTCCAAAGCGTCACAAAACAGAAAGGAGACTGGCCTCCACGGACGATTGCTTACCTCCCCTCCCCATATAAGTATCCAGATTAAGTGATCAAGTCTGCCTTGAGTTCATAGCTTCGCGAAGCCTGGGCATAGCCTTGGAATCACGGTCGCACTTAGCGCTGCTTCACACACATTTTCCCCAATACGTAGTTCTTTCCTTTTCGGGCGGGGCCAGGCTGCATACGGTGAAAGTCCCGTCCAAACGCGGCATGCTGAGGCAAAGCATGCCGCGTTTGGACGTGACTGGCTACCAGTCTAGGGCTGGCCGCGTTTGGACGAGGAAAAAGGAGAGCGTGCCTTCGTCGAAGGATCAGACGACTCCACAATTATGATTGGGAATATTTTTCGGTCAACCCATCATTCGTTTTTCCAGAAACTCCTGAGCTCGCAAAATGACAACTCTTCTGGAATCTCTGTATCACCCTTCCTCATGTCATCGTCAGAGGTCAGATTCATACCTTAGCAGTTTCTCATCGGCCAATGCTCTCTTCATTTCCCGCAAAGACGTTCGCCAATTCGACTTGAGCGCTCCGGCAAGCTGGGTACCGCGGTACAGTCTTTGACAACTTGTGGATATCGGTAGCGGCGCAAGGCGCCATTCCCTGACTTCCTGAGAACGCGTACGACGTACATGATCCGGACGGATCGCCATCGTTCCCCAAAGCCCAAAGTTATGTATGATGCACGCTTGCACGCCCGCCCTGAGCCCTCGGTCCGTGAGTAAGCGCGAAAATCGGACACAACGTGTGTTGGCGACGTCGGAGACGTGTCTAGTCCCCTGGGCAACCGAAAATCGAGAAGCCGAGAGAGAGCCTGAGGAAGGTCCGTCGGTCCGAGGCGGACGTGAGACGGTGGCGTTTCAACTAAAGCTGTTATCCAGAGCTTGTCTGTGCATTTTGAGCGTCTAACACCGTGTGAAAAAGGGAGAATTCGGTTATGACGAAGCCCTCCAAGAAGTGGAGGGCTGCTCAGGTCCCCGGCCAGAGACACCCGCAGTTCGAAACGTGGTCGACGAGGTCCCTGTCCGTGCGAGCGAGGCCATCCCCGTTAGGGCACACAAAAAAAACACGACGTGATAGATCTCTGAAAATGGCTACGACGGACAATCATGGCCATGGGGTATATGTAAGTATCTCGAAACCCGACGTTCTGTTTGAGGCAGCACATGGACTGCGGAGAATAATAAATCACGAATCAGGGAACTCCGGGCAGTCGATGCTGGTGCTAACAATCGGAAGATCACGAGGTTATTGAGGGCAACACCAAAACGGATGGTGACGAGACTAGGTTTTCTTGCCACTTCGTGTGTTGAGTGATATGTGGCGCCACTGGAAGTGGGTCTGTTTCAGGCTTAGTAACAATATTAGCAGAGCGGATTCTGCTGATTTGTAACGACGTGTTTTCATCATCAACTACCATGTCTTCACCTGTTTCGCAACCAGGAATTGCTGGTTCTGTTCGTTCTTTGGTCGCGGAGGGCATGTCATACGTGCCAGCTCCGATATTCATGATTGTCGCGATTTCGACTACGTGGAGTCCGTCTCCGCCACAGATGATCTGCCTGACGCAGTACGATAGTGGCCTACGGTACCGATTATAAGCGTTTTCCTTCGATCAATGTTGGAGTGAGACCGTACCTTCGTGACCCTTTGTCCATTGCTTCTGTTCATGAAATTCGCTGAATCACTGTCGACATCGTTCAAGCAAACGCGAGCTGCAGGACGTACTTCGGTTGCATGTTTGTCGCAATTGTCCCTCCGCTTCATTGTCAGTGTGTGTGCGGTTCCGTGCACGCACACGATCAAGGCGATGAACGTCGGCTGCTGTGCATCGCTATCATGTTGTCGAAAGTGAAATCGAGCCGGGTAGAAGTGATGAACGCTGCAATATTATCAGCTGCTCTGTTGCAGTCTTGTTCTTTTGTCTCTCCGTATACCAGTGATCAGGATGTACCTGTTGAATTTAGTATGGTTGTCGATCTACCTTTTCGCCTCTTGTACAGTATGGGGGTGCCTTTAACCACCTTGCAGACCATTGCAGACAGTCATCGTATGCAGCGAGGATTGGCACCTACGTCGTTGATATGGACGGACGATCCTCTGTGCGCGGATGATTGTGATTCAATGGCTTTGTCTCGGCGACCACTTCTTGCCCCGATCCAGGGTAATGTCGACATTGAATCAGGTGCAGTGAGAGGTAGTAGTAACGTAGTCACGTGGATATAACACTAATAATGAGCGTGTGATGTGAAGTGAGTGTGCATATGTACTCAACGCTTCGACGTCGTTGCGGTTCTCCGCCCGTCTCGGACTTGCATCAGTCCGTCGACCTGTCATTGTCCTCGCTCGGACACACCGACTCTCCCTCGCCCGCTCGTTCGCTTCCAACCCGCCTTCGACCACCCCGCCGCGCTCTTTCCTCTCCCGTCTCGTCCCTCCACCCGACACTGGCTCGTCATTCCGCAAGGTCGTCTCCCTCGCAAAACCAGAGAAAAAGCCGCTCATTCTCGCCGTATGCCTCCTCCTCGTCTCTTCCTCGGTCGCAATGACCATCCCTCTCACCGTCGGCAAACTCATCGACTTTTTCTCAACGAGCAACCCCGTCCGTCCTCTCTCTGCCTCGCCGTGTGATTCTGACTCTCGTGCTAGCACATACCGTTTGGACTATCGATGTATCAAGCGTCGGGCATCCTCCTCGTCGCGTTCACGACCGGCGCGGTGTGCAATGCAGCCCGATCGTAGCTCATGCGCATGTCTGGTGTGTTCCCGTCATCCCGGCCTCGTCCTCGTTCGGCCCAGTTGACAGTATCTTGCATCAAGGCCAACGGATCGTCGCGCGCCTGCGCGAACGCACCTTTGCGGCCTCCCTTCGCCAAGAAGTCGAGTTTGTCGAAAAGGGCGAAGGCGACGTGCTGAGCAGACTGAGCGCCGACTCGAGCATCGTGGGTGAAAGGTGCGTATTCTTTGGACCTCGTTTAGTGCGTTGAGGGTGCTCAACGACGGTAGTGTCACTCAAAATCTCTCAGATGGACTCCGGGCGGTCATCATGTCTTCGGTCGGACGTGCGTGACTTCTTCTTCCTTTTCTACGTTGGTCGGGCTCACGGGGTGCAGTCGGTGCCATGTTCTATCTCTCCCCAACACTGACGTTCATGATGCTCGGCATCGTCCCACCCGTATCCCTCGGTGCAGTGCGGTCTTTGTATCTCCATCGTTTCTTACAGTTGACCGATCATCTCCTCAGGTCTACTACGGTCGCTACCTCAAAAAGCTGTCCAACAAATCCCAAGAAGCCGTGGGTGAGATGACAAAGGTCGCACAAGAATCTCTTTCGGCTCTCCGAACAGTACAAGCCTACAACGCCAACGCACAAGAACAAGCCAAGTTTCGCGACCGCATCAACCTTGTCCTCGATCTCGCGCGCAAGGAGGCTATTGCGTCAGGCATCTTTTTCGGCAGCACAGGATGGAGCGGGAACATGACCATCCTCGGTCTCTTGGGATATGGTGCGCTTGACTAGCCTGTTGCTCTACACCGCCTACGTCCGAAATGGACTGCAGATGCTCACGCGAGTCTCTTTCTCTCTGTCACCCGTCTACTTGGCTAACACGACGCCAACCAGCGGGTTTCCGTGCGTGTTCTCCTCCCGTGCGCGGACTCACGAATCCTAGTCATCGATCATGCGCGGTATCGGTGCCGACACTCGCATATATATTCGAGTTGCTCAACCGCAAGCCCGCGATCCTGCCCAACCATGGGGTCGAACTCGACCCGAGCCGACGCGGGGTGATTGGGTTCGAGTACCCGAGCCGGACAGGTGTCCAGATCCTGGACGGGTTTAACCTCGGGATCGGCGTGGGCGGAACGTGGCGATCGTGTACGTCGTCTGCGTTCTGTGCGTATATGGGCGGACGGACTGACGCCGGAATTGGTTAGTGGCAAATGCGGGGGAGGCAAGTCGTCTGTGCAGTCACTCCTGTTGAAGTATTACGACCCGGTACGCGGTAAAGTGGCGTCTCCGGTAGACATCCACGAATTCGACCCGAGCTCGTGGCGCAAGTCCGTCTCTATTCTCCCTTGTTCTCCACACTCGCGTCTCGTTCGACCCGCGCAGGTACTATCTTGTTCACCGGCACAATTGCGTTTGGCCGAGATAGCCTAAGCGGCGGCCAACATCAACGTCGAGCGATCGCACGCGCGCTCCTCAAACGCCCTGCGATCTTGGCGCTGGACGAGGCTACGAGCGTATCGCGCGGGCGGAGCGGATCATCGTGCTCGAGGGTGAGTTGGCTGGTTCCTGTGACGGGTTGATTTGACTGACAACGGGTAGACGGACGGATATCCGAGTCGGGTGCGTATCGCGAGCTCGTGTTGTCTTTACTCACCATTTGGATCTATTTGCATATCTATTTGCATGTCGATGGACGGCAAGTCAGGTGTTATCCTTTCATGGCCGGAGTCGAGGCATGACTGCAAAATCTTTCATCACGCGAAAAATCTGATCTGTTAGTGGTTTGACTGCATCAAAAAGTGTGGGTCCCGGTATTTTTAGAACTCGGGCCAATACGGATACACGATACACTACACTTTATTTTGAAAGATCGCCACTAACTAGAAGTGATGAACTTTTGAGGCATGATGATCGGCCAGAGGACTTTGGATCTTTGAAGACATTCATATTCGGGATAGCGGTGCATTGTCCGCGAAATCAAACTGCATGTCGTGAACTGTGCAATCAACACGTTTATTGCATTCCCAGAGAATACTTTTGGCGCACGCCCTAACATTCTCAAGTATCGTCCCGTGACATCGAATCATTAGAAAGTTGGCTTACCACTGGTCGGTGTGGATTAATGTATGGATATCGCCGCATTTGAATTCAGTCAAATTAGACGGGCAGTCCAGAGGACTTCGAGTGTTGTCCAGACGAGCGAGCAGGAATTTCCCAATACACTAGAAACTTCCAGAGATCTAGACGTACGTGAGTGTGCAACCGGCTCGTGAGGGCCTCCAATGGAGATCTGTGGGAAACGGCACGAGCAACGAGCTTTAAATACTATTTCGAAGGTCAGATTGCTGTCGCCATACTTGCACCCTTTCTCGTTCGCCCATGGGAGTGTCACCTGGAACACTCTGCCAGTGTTGTTGGTTCTCCAAACTGCTTCCCTCCACCCTTGAGTTTCATGCAAGACAGAAAATCTACTTCAAAGAAGACAGGAAGAAACGTGGTGCTACATCGAGTTATCGGCCTGCATAATGAAATTTTGGAGCAACATCTGACTCGTGTCAATCTTCCTGCACTCCGTACCATACACCATTACAGCTCCCGCATCTCTGCACGCCTCATCGTCCTCAACATGGCCATCGTATACATCCTGCCGCGAAAACACCCGGTCACAGCCCCGGCAATGATATCCCTCTCCGAGGTGAACTGTCACGACGTGGCGGTTGATCGAGTCCTTTAGCATCGCCTTGGTGCATCCTTCCCAGAGGCAGCTGATTCTGCTATTCGTGTGTTTCCGTTTGTGCCATTTACGTATATGTGCACCGACCTGGGTTCTAGAACCCACGATCCACATTCCGCAGGGGCCACTGGACTTGTTCCATTGGCATTCATGAACGGTGATGATGCGACAACCGTCACCCGCGCTGGAGTGGATATTGTCTTCGTCGATCCATATCCCACCAACATTGACGGCACGAGCGCGTCGGGAACGTCGGCGCCCCAAGCCATTCCTATCCGAGGACCGATGAATCGCGGGTGGCGATTTACTCTCGTCACCGACAGAGCATGTAGCTTGCTCGGTGGAAGATAAAGTAGGGAATTGTACCAGGGAGTTACTCGCAAGGAGGTTAGCGTGATCGAGCTAATGCACACACATATGAGCATTAATTACCACAGAGAGATTAGACATACTGACATTGGTGCCAAAGGTTGCATCACCGTTCCCCAAGAAGCCCAGGTTTGGATCGGGAAAGGATTGTGTACCTAAAATGACTTGTGGTATATCGTGCCCAATTGCACGGTCAAATGGAAATATTGCTGAAATATAGGGACTATATCAATTCAAGTCACTGAATGAACTATTATTGGCGTACCATCAAAGTGAGAATGTGATGTAGAAAACCCCATGTCCGTCGGTAGAAATTTTGGCTCTGCAATCACACATGGACCCGCAAAACTTGGTGACGGAGACCATTCTCTGTTGTCCAGCAAGACAGGTACTCTGTTATGGAGGCATCAATAATGCTCGAAATCCGAGATAAGGATGAACTACCTGGTGTCTTGGCTTAAAGCATAATCAATTGGTACTGTACAGCTATACTGTGTGTCAGGAATGAATAGACGATGTGGCACCTGCGACCTACTTGTTTCTGCTCTGGCGGAAACAAAAACATGGATCAATGTTCGGGACAAATGTGCTGGGTAGACCAGGATGCAATATGAATGGGGCCTGATATCCGTTGGAGAAGGTGGGATCCGAGTCAAATGGAAAACATAAAGAAGCCTTCAAAGAACAAAGATTGGTGGAACTTGAAGACGACATCAACGAAGATCCTTCCAAGCGTCACAAAACAGAAAGGAGCACTGGTCAGAGTAGCAACTCCACAAACGACTGCTCCCCTCCCCATATTTGTATCCGGAGTATATGTTTGTCTTGCATAATAAGTAACCTGTGTCCTGCCCGGTGGCGCCACAGGTAGGCAGGTAGTGGCAGTCCAAGCGTTCGTACTCGAATTTGAAATTGGATAAACATGTAGTCTATTTTTGGACGTCAGGACGCACGATGGAGCGGGAGCGTTTGTGCCAAGTTGGCCGGGAGCGGCATCCGGGTCATGGTATGCAACTACTTGGAAGTTGGCGATCCACACAAGGCGGTGCTCGCAGGCACCATGATGAGTTCAGGCATTGGTTCTTGCCTGCTCACTTGCTAGCCGGAGCGCGCGAACTCTGGCGGCGGGACTCCTTGACGCGTTTGAGGAGCAGTATGTCCGGGTACCCCTTCCAGAGGCGCGTGCGGAGGATATCGACGGCGGAGAGGTGTTTCCCACGGTGCGTTCCGCTTGTGGTAAGTAACAAGGTTTGTTAAGGAAAGGCAGAGATCAGAGGGAATCGATCAGACGTCCGATGGCGGCACCGCAACTCCGAGTCTTTTCGTCTCTTCAAGATCATCACGTAATAGTAAATACATCCCCCCCTTCCTCTGCTTCTTTTCCCTGCCGCAGGCATATGGCCCTCCTTGCCTAGTACCCTTACTATCACCCTTGCCACGGTCACTGTCGCTCGCAACATACATGGCACATGTGCATTGCGCAAGTCTGTCACCCTCTCCCACTGTCGCGGCGCATGCACACACGCCATGATGCCTACTTTTACTCGTCCGCACCTTCCACACTTCGCGCTGGCACTTGCGCATTCACACGCTCGCCTCCCAAGCCTCCTCGCTCTCGGCGACGACACGACACGACTGACGTGATGGTTCCACCACCATCACTCTTCCCACCTCGCTCTTGCTTCAACTTGACGCCCACGCCCACACCTGCCCTCCCTCGCCCGACCCCCTCAACCAGCGTGTTCGTACGGTCACACGGGCGTGTACACCATTACATGATTGGACGATTCCAATGCTCCTGAGAAGCACACCAAAACAGTTGGTGTCGAGACTATGGCTTTCCATAGTAATTTCCTTTTCGAGGAGACTGAGAGAAACTTGAAGCTTGTTGAAGGACGGTCCGAGGCGAACCTGTCACAGAACACCCTCGCCGTGTTACGCTACGGTCCCGTACCTACCACACCTGGACCCCTGTCCTCCAACCCCATCACCACCGAGGTTTTAGTGGGTATAATGCCCAGGCCTTCTGACACCGCTGAGGTAACCTAGACAGCTCACGGAGCCCCACGCACCAGTGAGGCAAGCGTATTTCCTCAGACGGCAGTCGAGACTGCCGTCTTATCGTTTGTGTAGAACCAGGTCATCCAGTTGCTACGCAATAAACACGCTTGTCCAAAAAAAAAAGGGGCAACGTGTATGTATATCTTGAAATATGGGCCAAGCCGGGCTGCGAGTCTAAGCTCGTTTCACTCGCACCTCGGATAGCGCTGCCTCATGCGCCGCAAGTTTCTCGCTCGTTGCAATACCATCTGGACATCCGCCGGCTTTTCCCGTACTCAGGCCATTCCGTTCATATTGGTGGAACCACGGAGCCTGTCCAACGTCCGATCCCTCTGGATGTCGTCAAGGCTCCGAGTCGGCCGTTGGTCATCTGACGCCTTCGTCAAATACTGGCGCTCTCTGGAACTTCTCGCCCCCTTGACCGCGGATCTCCTTCCTTCCCCTGGCTAGTTGTCTCGGTTTGGGCCGGGACCTGACGCCCTGCGTTCGCCTTCCTCCTGGGCCGGTGGCGGGCACGTGCCACCCCGCCCGCGCACATGACCGGCTTGGCCTCCCACCATCTCTGGGAGACCCTCTTTCCCCTGGAAGATGGACGAGAGCCTGAAACGGTAGGTAAGGGGTTAGCCGTTTATGGCACGAGTCAAGATGCGGCCGAAAAATCTTTCATCGCGCGAAAAAGTTGATCTGTTAGCGGTTTGGCCTCGTCAAAAATTGAGTGTATCTTGGAACTCCCAAGTGACCAAAAAAATTGGAACAACTCCGGCCGATACGACGAATACTCCAAAACATTATATGGATTTAAAAGACCATTAACTAGAAGAGACGAACTTTTGAAGTATGATCGCCCTGAGGACTGCATCGTTGGATTTTTGGAGACACTGGCATAAAGATCGGAATGGCGGCGGGTTGTCTGCGAAATCAAAGCGCATGTCGAAAACGTTTCCGAATAATCAACACGTGTATTGCATTCTCAGAGATCTAGAATAGCACTCTTGGTCTACGCTCTAACATTTTTCAATGTCGTCCCGTGTGGTTGTTGAACGTTGGATTATCACGTCGGTGTAGATTATAATGTAGGATCGCCACATTCGAATTCAGTCAAATTAGACAGGCAGTCCAGAGGACTTCGAGTGCTGTCCAGACGAGCGAGCAGGAATTGCCCACCAGAAGCTCCCAGAGATCTAGACGTACTATATATGTGGGTGTGCAACTGGCTCGTGAGGGGACCTGTGGGAAACGGTCTGATACCAAGCTTTAAATACTATTTCGAAGGTCAGATTGCTGTCGGCGCCATACTTGCACCCTTTCTCGTTCGCCCATGGGAGTGTCTACCTGGCATACTCTGCCAGTATTGCTGGTTCTCCAAACTGCTTCCATCCACCGTTGAGTTTCATACAAGACAGGAAATCTACTTCAAAGAAGCCAGGAAGAAATGTGGTGCTACATCGAGTTATCGGCCTGCATAACGAATTTTTGGAGCAACATCTGACTCGTGTCTATCTCCCTGCACTCCGTACCATACATCATTACAGCTCCCGCATCTCTGCACGCCTCATCGTCCTCAACATGGCCATCGTATACATCCTGCCGCGAAAACACCTGGTCACAGCCCCGGCAATAATATTCCTCTCCGAGGTGAACTGTCACGACGTGGCGGTTGATGGAGTCCTTTAGCATCGCCTTGGTGCATCCGTCCCAGAGGCAGCTGATTCTGCTATTCGTGTGGCTCCGTTTGTGCCATTTACGTATATGTGCACCGACCTGGGTTCTAGAACCCACGATCCACATTCCGCAGGGGCCACTGGACTTGTTCCATTGGCATTCATGAACGGTGATGATGCGACAACCGTCACCCGCGCTGGAATGGATATTGTCTTCGTCGATCCATATCCCACCAACATTGACGGCACGAGCGCGTCGGGAACGTCGGCGGCCCAAGCCATTCCTATCCGAGGACCGATGAATCACGAGTGGCGATTTACTCTTGTCACCGACAGAGCATGTAGCTTGCTCGGTGGAAGATAAAGTAGGGAATTGTACCAGGGAGTTACTCGCAAGGAGGTTAGCGTGATCGAGCTGATGCACAAACATGTAAGCATTGATAACCACAGACAGATTAGACATACTGACATTGGCATCAAAGGTTGCATCGCCGTTCCCCATCGAGTTACTCGCAAGAAGGTTAGCATGATCGAGCTGGTGCACAAACATATGAGCATTAATTACCACATATAGATTAGACATGCTCACATTGGCACCAAAGGTTGCATCACCGTTCCCCATTGGGACCAAAAAGCCCAGGCTTGGATCGGGAACGGATTGTGTACCTGAAATGACCTGTGACATCGGTTGCATACCCGGTCCCATTCCACGGTCAGACGTAAAGATTTCTGTTAAATCATTGGGACCACATCGATTCAAAGTCATCGAATGAATAGTCATTCACGCACCATCCGAGTAAGAATACGGGATAAAAGATCCCACGTCTATCGGTAGAAATTGCGACTCTGGAATCATCTGCGGACCAGTAAAGCTTGGCGATGGAGACCATTTCCTTGTGTCCAGCAGGTCAGGCGCTCTATAATGGAATGGAGGCGTCAATGATGACCAAATCCCGAGATAAAATCAATGACATACCTAGTATCTTGACCTGAAGCATAATTAATTGGTATTGTACGGCTGGACCGCGTGTCAAGAATGAGGCGATGATATGACACCTGCTACTCACTTGCTTATACTCTGGCAAAAACAACAATAAGGATCAATGTTTTGGACAATTGAGCCAGGTAGACCAGGATGCGATATGAATAGATCCGGAGCCTGGAATCCATGGGAGAAAGTGGGATCCGAGTCAAGTGGCAGATATAAAGGAGCTTTCAAAGAACAAAAATTTGTGGAAGACGACATCATTACCTCGCAATTGCTTACCTCCCCTCTCTATATATGTATCCGGGTTACTAAGTGGCGAGTCCGCATTGAGGTTATAGCTTCGTGGTGCCTGATGCAGACGAAGGCTGCGCCTACTCGCACTCGGCGCGGCGCAGCTTCACGTTTTCCATTAGTTCTTTCCAGTTCGGTGGTGGGTGAGTGTACCAGCCAGGCAGCGGCTGCCGCGGCACCAAAAGGAGAGCCTGAGTTGCAGAGCCTCGTCGAAGGACGACTCACAATTATGATTGTGAGGATATGTTTCGGTCACCCATCATTCGTTTTTCCAGAAACTGTCAAGGTTGGCGGAGTCTCCTGGCTCGCACAATGACAACTCTTCTGGAATCCCCGACCCTTCCTCATGTCATCGTCAGAGGTCAGATTCATACCTTCGCAGTTTTTCGTTGGCCAACGGTCTCTTCGTTTCCCGCAAAGACACTCGCCAGTTGGACTTTTTAGCGCTCCGGCAAGCTGGGTACCGCGGTGCAGTCTTCCACGCATGCACACCCGCCCTCGGTCCGTGAATAAGCGCGAAAGTCGGAGAAAACGTGTCTAGTCCCCTGGGCGGCCGGAAACTGAGAAGCCGAGAGGGAGGAAGGACGGTCCGAGGCGGACGTGAGACGGTGGCGTTTCCAAGTTTGCTCATTTCCAGGCTGGCAAGTCATGGTGACTCAGACGCCTCGAAGTACAGGCCCACTCTCGAGAGCTGTAAAGGAACGAAAAAGGAGACAGACCCGACAGAAGTCTATCATGAATCGCCGATATGGACATATCATACGTCTCCAATTGATCGTGGTGGCACCCCTGTGGCATGTGGGTCACTTCATGGTAGAACACATCCCAAAAAAGAGAACCAGAGATGACTGCGTGATGCTAAAAATGTGTATGGTGGGCTGATGGGTTGATGGGGGTTTGCAGCAACTTGCTGTGTACGTACTTTGTGTTATCCAGAGCTTGTCAAGAGCTGTGCGTTTTGAGTACTTGTTGTGCAGTAGGTGAGGGCCAGGAATCCAATCGCGTGGCGTCTGGCGCCGTGTAAAAAGGGAGAATTCAAGGTCAAATGGAGGGCCGCCGGGGCCGCCCAGGTTTCCTCCCAGAGACACCCGCAGCTCGAAACGTGGTCGACGTAGTCCCTGTCCGTGCGAGCGAGAAACCCGTTAGGGCACACGAACAACAAGACGTGATGGATCTCTGAAAATAACCACGGACAATCATAGGTACAGGACCGCGGAGAAGAAATTACGAATCAGGGTTCGCCGGGCACCCGATGATCGGAAGATCACGAGGTTATTGAGGGTAACACCAAAACGGATGGTAACGAGACTGGGTTTTCTTGCCACTTTGTGTGTTGAGTGATATGTGGCACCACTGTGGGTCTGTTTCAGGATTAGCAACAATATTAGCAGAGCGGATTCCGCTGATCTGTAACGACGTGTTTTCATCATCAACCACTATGTCTTCACCTGTTTCGCAACCAGGAATTGTTGGTTCTGTTCGTTCTTTGGTCGCGGAAGGCCTGTCCATACGTGCCAGCTCCGATATTCATGATTGTTGCGATTTCGACTACGTGGAGTCCGTCTCCGCCACAGATGATCTGCCTGACGTAGTACGACGGTGGCCGTACCGATCATCAGCGTTTCTTTTCGATCAATATGTGGAGGGAGACCTTACCTTCGTGACCCCGGTTTGTCCGTTGCTTCTGTTCGTGGAATTCGCTGAATCGCTGTCGACATCGTTCAAGCAAACGCGAGCTGCAGGACCGTGACGTAGGAGGGACAATTGCGATCATTGTGTGTGTGGTTCCGTGCACGCACACGATCAAGGCGATAAACGTCGACTGCTTCGCTATCATGTTGTCGAAAGTGAAACCGAGCCAGGTAGAAGTGTTGAACGCTGCATATCAGCTGCTCTGTTGCAATCTTATTCTTTTGTCTCTCCGTATGCCAGTAATCAGGATGTACCTGTTGACTGTAGTATGGTTGTTGATCTACCTTTTCGCCTCTTGTACAGTATGAGTATGGGGGTGCCTTTAACCACCTTGCACGATCGACACCTCCGTCGTTGATATGGACGGACGATCCTCTGTGCGCGGATGATTGTAATTCAATGGCTTTGTCTCGGCGACCACTTCTTGTCCCGATCCAGGGTAATGTCGACATTGAATCAGGTGCAGTCATGATGTGTTTGCGTTTGTCGCCAGCGAGCAGCTGATTGAAAGGATGGTGGTTTTCCGATATCAATAATCAGTGACTGTCCTTGTCCCGTCAATGCGTAAGCAAGCATGAGAGGTAGTCACGTGTATATAACACTAACTAATAATGAGCGTGTGATGTGAAGTGAGCGTGCATATGTACCTCCTCAACGCTTCGACGTCGTTGCGGGTCTCCGCCCGTTTCGGACTTGCATCAGTCCGTCGACCTGTCATTGTCCTCGCTCGGACACACCGACTCTCCCTCGCCCGCTCGTTCGCTTCCAACCCGCCTTCGACCACCCCGCGCTCTTTCCTCTCCCGTCTCGTCCCTCCACCCGACACTGGCTCGTCATTCCGCAAGGTCATATCCCTCGCAAAGCCAGAGAAAAAGCCGTTAATACTCGCCGTATGCCTCCTCTTCGTCTCTTCTTCGGTCGCAATGACCATCCCTCTCACCGTCGGCAAACTCATCGACTTTTTCTCTACGAGCAACCCCGTTCGTCTTCTCTCTGCCTCGCCGTACGATCCTGACTCTCGTGCTAGCATATACCGTTTGGACTATCGATGTATCAAGTGTCGGGCATCCTCCTCGTCGCGTTCACGACCGGCGCGGTGTGCAATGGTGCAATGCAGCCCGATCGTACCTCATGCGCATGTCTGGTGTGTTCCCGTCATCCCGGCCTCGTCCCCGTTCGGTCCAGTTGACAGTGTCTTGCATCAAGGCCAACGGATCGTCGCGCGCCTGCGCGAACGCACCTTTGCAGCCTCCCTTCGCCAAGAAGTCGAGTTTGTCGAAAAGGGCGAAGGCGACGTGTTGAGCACCTGTCCCCGTCTGTGTTCTCCCTCCCGCCCTCTCCCAGCGTCTTGTTGTCATCGCCCATACCCCCGCTGACACCATCTAAGACGGCGACGTCGCTGTCGTCGTCCTTACCCCGCCGTTGCCCTTGTCAGCATGTAGGAACGTCTGCAGAACGTACACAATTGTGTGCGTTCTGCAATTATTCCTGCATGCAGCCCCGGCGGCCCTCGTCGTAACTACCCACCACATACAACTACTTGCACCCGTACCACACCCTAGCCCTCCGAGTCGCATTGCCACTGCCCTCGTCAGCTTGCAGGAGCGACCACACAACGTGCAACGAATCGGTCGTAGATGGTCATATTACTCGATCGTCGGGGCGATGGTATCTTCATAATGCCTGTAGGTGTCCTGCCTACTAGTTCATTTCTTGGTGCAATTATTGGTCTCGCTAGATCCGAGCAGCCAGGTACAGTATACATGATCTAGTGACGAGAAGTTACAACTGATCGGCGGTGCTTTCGACGTAATTTTGACCTGTTTCTGTGTTGACTGCGGCAATCCAAATCTGGACCATGATGCAGTTATATCATATGGTTTATCAAGATCCCGTTGACGCAATGTAATGTATCCTTGTGCTGAATGCGAAATGTTCCACTCAGGGCCGGTTCTTTCGGGTCCGAAGTCTTGATCATGATCTGCTACCATGGGATTTTAGAACTCCAGGCCTGGGATCACTATTATGGGATACGCAGTGAATGTACAAAGCCTGATGATCCAGAACTCCTCTGTACGCTGTGTACGGGTTGTCATCTGCATGAATTATGGATAAAGACTACTGAGCGAGGTCAATGAATGGTACTTACCAATACACGTGCACGGGCGTGCTCTTGACGCGATTGAAATCGAGAGCGAGAGATTCTAGAAGTCTTTTGCGACGTGAGTGTGAAGACACTGTGCCCATTTGGCAGGGCAAGTCGTCACCACCCCGGCTTGTCACACGGGGCGATCACCTCCCAGTCTGGTCCAACACCACGTGTGATATTAACAGGTAGTAAATGGATTAGAACCCATTGTCAACAGGAGGGACCAACCGACCAGGAGGTTAGCAGTCCGGAATAAAGAATAACGGATCGAAAAGCCAATTCCTAACAGGGAAAAAAATGATAAAGATTGATCGCAATCTTGCGAAGTGACCTAAGAAATTCGAACCTTGCGTATACCATCTCGACAAAAGATAGATGGCACCAGGGTAGAACGCTGCCTGAAATGGCATCTTATATCAGTCGTCCACATGCATGATTACGCGCCTTACCTCTGGTACCCCAACAAAGAAACGACAGGCCGTGATACCGGTGAAGCTGTGTGTATTACCGGAGAGGGCACTCAACAAACCCCACAGGACAACACAAGAACCAATATAAAGAGTGGGTCTAAAAAGGGCCAATGCTCAATGACGCTTCCATCTGATAAGAAGCATACGCGACTAACCTCGAGACAGAGTTCAGAGCCTTCGGATCGTTTCAGCCACTGCTGACAGATAAATAGACTACTCACTATATTGGACGGGATCTGTGCAGGGCAATATGATGCATAAAGAATCGCTACTGCTGTATCATACTGAACATCTGTCGCTTTGGTGAGTAATTACTAAACCTTCCAGATAGGTGAAAACATACCGGAAAGTCGCAGATCCGTCTGCAATCCCTTGAGTCTGGCAGACGAGATCGCAACGCGCTGCAATAACAAGCACAAATCATCACAACGCGCGCGGGATGCACCAGACAGGCAACTTACATCAATGGTGTGCATGAAAAAAATGACGACGATGGTGGGTAGCAATCGACAGTCGAGCTTGCAAAGGAGGCGCCGTTCCATAGATTGTCGTCCTTCCATCTGCTGGATTTCTTGGTTGCTGTCCGCACCGACCAAGACAGCATCCGCTTCAAAGATACCATACTTCTCATGGTCGATCGGCATGATGAACACAAGAGGGAGAAGTAGTAGGTGTCAGTTACTAGCGCTCCCGAGCCCTTTTTAAATGGAACTCAGATCATGAGCGTCGTATAATTGAATAAACTTCGATCCGAGGGCGTCCAAATGTGTGATAGTGTGATGGGAACCCCATTGAGTGGAAATGAGCATCTCAGCGTCAGTATTGTCTTCGTTGAATCTGGGAGGCGCCTGAATTGACGGGACAATGATTACCATCTAAAATGTTCAGTGAAGTGATTCATGCGTAACAGAACAAACCTGGTTCTCGAACACCGAACCTGTCTGTGCAACTGGACGTCGACCAGTGGCGCCGCCGTTGCCCTTTCCCAGATGCGATAGGTCGATTGAATGATGAGCATATCGACTTAACGGCATCGTACCACAAACGTAACCTCGGTTTTCTGACTCCACTGATACGACGTGTGATGAAGGACTCGGACCTCTACGCAGAAAGATGAGCCTTGTAATCGGGTGAAATACTTGCTGAGTATAACTCTGGAATTTCATCTTCGCCCCCAATAGCCCCCAATTTCTTGAACGCCCAATAAAAGAAGCGAGTCGGACGGAGTGGGGATGATGCGCTCGGATAAGCTGACTTTCAATAGGGTGATACATTACAACTTTTTCATTCAATCTCCTACTTATCACAACAAGCAATGAACGTTTGAACGGCGGCGGCGGCCCATCTCCAGGTCAATGTGGAAGCGTTTAGGCATTTATCGCAGCTTAGTTGACCCGCCCCCGCCAGTCCGAGGGTCATACTAGTTTCATGATTCTACGGGTTGAACAACGGTATGTAATGTCATGGAACGAACATGAGCGTCGTTCTATTTATGTGATCGCACAATCACCTCGATCTGGAGAGCAGCCTTTTTGACGTAACAACAGATTCTAGAGGTTGTCAGTTCCTGATGGTTCCGTGGGCCGCCGCCGCCGCTCAGTGGTTGGCGTCAGCCAAACTGACTTTCAAAATTGTGGTTCGTCCAGCCGATTAGTAGGCCCTTGAAGCAACTTGAAGGGGCTGGCTGTATGGCTTGTGTCTCCGGTCTGCAGCCATGGCTTGCTGTGGACTCAGGGTTATAGAGGACGTTAGGTAAAGCCGCCGAGACCACGCTGCTTCTCGGCTAATCACAAGACACGAGTTCGGCGTCTTGATACGGTGGAAGTTACCAGAGCTTTTTCCACGACGGGGCTATAGGCGATGCGGCGAACCACTGATTCCGAAATCTGATGCTGTGAAATATAAAAGGTTGTATGTATGTACTCTCCAGCGGTCTTCGCAGGGTACCGAAAATGATGGAACAATATGAAGACAAGCTTCTTTGTCTCTGGCTGGGTGGTATCAATTGATGTATATCATCGACGAAAATCAAATATTACCACAAACTGATGCGATAATGTATTAATGTTAGGCAAGTGCTACAGTGACCATAACATTGGTGCTTTTCTTTTTCCTGTGCGCTTCGCCCAGACGAAGTCGGGTAAAATACTAGCCGTGTCTCAATTTGATAGGCCGACTTGACTAGGGCTAACGCCCAACTGTCTTGCGGATCTCGAGTGCATTATTCAGTCACACGGACTATGGGTATGTCAACACGTCGAGGATATCTGAGGGGTGGTCACGTTGTCCTAATCACCATTTGCATATACATTTGCATGTCGAGGGACGGTAAGAAAGATACTGAGAGTACTGTCTCGGAACTTTGGAACTTTGGATGCTATTATCGCACACATATCTGGGAAGGGTGCATTGTCCGCGAAATCAAATTTACAGCGGTTTGCAAAGCTATGCGGAAAAATGCATTTCGAAAGTCGCGCCTCGGAATTTGCCGGGTAAGGACCCCGGGTGCGCATGAGTGTGTTGTTTGTACGCTGAGTAAGCACGGTTAGTTTTTCACGGTTCACCGCTCACATTCACGCTGCCCCGTCCTCAAGGCCTCAAAAAACTCGGTAGCACT
>JBBPPC010000434.1:0-18503 GCA_038091775.1 Leccinum olivaceopallidum | reverse complement strand
CCATAGGTTTTTGGATTCCCGAATTGCTTTTTGACGCCCTATGGTCTCTCCAATAACCCATACTCCCTTATAACCCATACATTTTGAGCTGTCCCGACAGGTATGGGTTATGAGGGAGTCGACTGTATCAGTGTAGGTAGAATTCATTTGGCAGTTGAACCCTACAGAGTTTCGTAAGACGTACACTAGATGATGGTGAATTTCATTGTTACCGAGATGAGATTTCAATAGTTACCTTGGACCGACAAGGTTTGGTTAACACCATCTGGACACATGAAGCTCAACTGGTTCAACTGGCAGCGATCGGTTCTAGTACTCCATCTCCTGCCCTTTTTATGTCACGACGTCGCCGCCAACACGGAAATTATCAACTTCTCGTCCTCTCGAGAGCGGTCTGTTGATCTTCCTTGGGATGTGGTCGGAAATTGGTGCGTGGACAGGTCCTCGCAACGCCTCTTCTTCTTTTCTTTCTTCTTCTTCTTCTTCTTATCATCCCCTTCTAGGTCGACGCTCCGTTCATCCGATAATGAGCGGCGATGGTCGCTCGAACCTGCCGCGCTTCATACGCCCCTCCGTCGGGTGTGTGAACGTGAACGAAGCAGAGACGATACCGACACCGTGGCATCGGCATCGGCATCGTACCCCCCGTTTTCGTGCCCCCACGAGCTCTGGCTCTCCCTGGACCTCGACGACGCCAAATGGGCATCCTACTCCACATTCACTCTTCGCCTGTCATGGCCTGCTTCTGTAAGTTCCCGTACAGCCGTTCTTATCTTTTGTCCTAGTTCACGCGTCCTCCATCTTTTTGCGCCTTTCTTTTTCTTTTTACTCTATGTGGCTGAACACATGTCAACGAAAAAAAAAAAAAAACCACACACACACCCACTCAAAACCGATCCAGATTCCCGCGGACTTTGCGATAACGACATACACTCCAGAACAACTCCTTGCCGAGTTCACAGAGGCCGACCCGAGACTGGTCTCGTCTGGGCTAGACAGCCACGCGTCGTCGACAACGGCTGCGACGCCACGCATCACCACTCTCACCACCACCACCACCACCACCACCACTACCACGCGCGCCAGGTACGCACGCATTCGCGCTGTGGACGCGGGCGTTCCCGCACCGGGTCCCGGATCGCGTTCGCCTCGAGGCGTATCTCCTCCACCACTATCCACAGCATTCCGTCCGCAGTCTCATCATCATCATCATACGCCTGATTCTGATGCTGATGCTGATGCTGATTCCGAGCCTCGCCAGCTCCAGCCAACAACCATGATGATACAGGAACATTGGCCGGTGAAAAAGACGACGACGGAGGAGGCGGTCCTGCACGGATCTATACCGTTCATCGTCATCCTCGAGCCAACGTACATGGGCGTGCTCCCAGCCACCCTACTTCCCACCGTGGGCTTCCTCGTCCCCGTTCTGCTCGCCGCAGCCTTGTTCGTCGTTCCGTGGGTTATGGCCTATTTCGAGCCGTTTGCGCGGCAGGCGAGGGTGGACGGTTTGAATGCCGGAGGAATGATGACACGGACAGGCAAGGACAAGGAGCGGTGATGTGATGATAAAAAATAACCCTCTTTCTTTCCCGGACTTTGCCGCAAGGTTCTTGACATGCAGCTCGTGCATGGCAGGTCGGTGGCTTGATCCAAAGCCAAGATCAAGAAAACGTTTGTCGAATTCAACCCATGACTACTGGCACACAATTTTATATTCACTCCAATGTATTATTCTCGCACAGCAAGGAAGCACAAATGTCATGATGCAACAATGTATATGCTTATTCAATCAATCAAGGGCTTCCAACTTCCGACCTGATCGTTTCTTTTTTTTTTTTTTTCTTTCTTTTTTTCCACCTACACACTCATCAGATTCCCATGAGATCCTTTTACCATTCATTCCGATCTTCCGTCCATGTTCCTCTCCCAGTTGGCAATTGTCCATAATGGAGCCTCAGGCAGCGACGCTTTCGAGCTCCACTAAATGAACGGCTGCGAGCCAGGCGAGGACGATCTCCACCCGGGGGCCGTGAAGCGGGATATTGATATTCAGCGGCTTCTTGCCATTGATGTTGATGTTGATGTTGGACGTCGCTTGTATCACTTGAGAGACCCGCTCTTTCTGTCTCACAGCAACGGGCACGAGCAACATCCGTGCACAGTCGAGCACCTCGGCCAGGTCACGATTCCGCTTGGAAGCGATTGCGCCCTTGGTGGTGGTAGTGCTGGTGTTTGCGACGACAGCAACAGGCGAAGCGGAGGTCGCAGACGAGGTAGATGCAAACGGGGTGGCAAACGAGTCGAAAGTGTCGCCAGAAGAGGAAGACATCACCTCGAGCAGGGAGATCGACGACGAAACAGGAGGAGGGCGTGGAGAAGGAGACGTTTCTACTCTCCTACGCGATGCAGCCGCGCGCATCGCCGAATGGGGCTGAATGCCGACTCGCCAGCCAGAGGCGAGCCGCTCGAGCACTTCAATGAACTCGGCCTGCGCGACGGACCTCGGGGGCAAAAAGATGGGGTACCCTTCGAGCCCGTCGACGAGCAGAGCCGTGCGCACGAATGTCTTTAGGAGCGTTGGTAGCTCCGCAAGCATGAGCTGGCAGGTCAGGATGGTGAAATGGGACTCGACGAGGAGGGGATGATACGTCGAAAACATGGGTGGGAGTCCGGACTCGACGCCGGAGAGAGCTGTTGCCCCTGTCGCGATGTGGATCCCGGGACGCGCGACCTCGGAGAGCACGTACGCGATCTCGACCTTGCGCGCGAGGTCGGCGGGCTTGCTCCCGGCCGGTGACTGTCCCTCGAGCGTGTCAAAGTGGGCGAGGAAGCGCTCATGGTCTCGAATGCACTTGCGTAGATAGCCGCAAATGTCGTCGCGGAAGCTCTTCTCGGCCAACACATTCCTGTACGCGCGTGCCTTTACACCATCCGTCTTTCCGAGAGGACCGTCTGGGTTCCCGATCTCGACACCGCCATAACGGCCGTTTGCGAGATAGCACAAGCGCAACTCGGTACCGTCTGAGGCTGGGCTGGGCTTCCTTACGCTCTCAAGTTTCAGTATTGCGCATTCGATCAGATACAAGGCATGCTGCAGATAGGCCGCGCCCCTTAAGAACAGCAGTTGAGGTTCGATGGGATCAGGTGCGTCAGGCGAAGCGGAGGGGTGCAACAAGTGTGGTTCCCCGTCCGGACCTTCGCCGGTGGACGGTTCGACAGAGTCGCTTGTGCCGTTTGGTGTTGCTTGGCCGTTGGTTTTGCTAGAACCCTTTTTCTTTCCACGTGATTCGAAGGGTAACGTAAGGGTATGGTGTGCAGTCCGGGCCTTGCGCGCGCTGCGAGCTTCCTTGAGGGCATAGGTAAAGTCCTTGGTAGCGAGTGTGTATTCGTCGCGGAAACAGTGGACGATGCCTCGCGTGCGATAATATTCGAGTCGCTGGGGATTGGTCGCAATGAGTTCGTCGAGCACGCTGGTAGTGGTGGAATCGGCCAAGTGCCTATTCGCACTGTTGTAACAGTCAAAAGGGCACGTTTCCATTGTGTCTCACGCACCGAGAGGGAATCTTTTCGTGAAAAAAGTGTACGTATTTCGCGTCGGGGTCATCTGGATCTAATTTGTGCAGGGTTACGATACTGGGAGGGGACGAAGAGAAGAAGAGGCGCTCACCTTGTCTAAGGACTCTGTCTGCAAGTTCGTCAAACACACTGCCGCCCTGCATGACCATGACGCTGCTGGCGATCTCGTCTGCCTTGTAAGCTTCTGCGAGTTTCTGGACTGCGAGGGTGCGGAGACGATGTATACGCATGGCGCTCATGGCGACGTTTCTCCCTCCGCTCATGTTTCCGGCACCATCGAAGCCAAGAGTCTGAGCAGTCGTCCACTGACCGTTGTTCCCTGGGCGGATGGATACAAGGGCAGCGGGAGATAGGCCGGACGATGCACGGACGCAGAGTTCGGCTGCCTCATCGATCAGACGGCGGATGGAGGTTATGCTGCGAAACACGCCTGGATCGATGTGTGGGGGGGTTGGTTTGCCTGGTATGGGCCAGAGAGGCGGGGGCAAGGTGGTGGTGGTGGTGAGGGACAAGGATGGAGATTTGCCGTGACGACGGGGTGGGTCTGGCGGTGATGGCGTTCTGTCACTTTCGTGTAGGCGTGGGAGCGCGCGTGCAAGTGGTATGGCGCGAGAGGCTATGAGGGTTTGAGTAGGGACTCTCGTGTTTGAAAAGGATGTGGGGTCAACGTTGAGTGCGAGAAGAGACTCGAGCAATTCGAGAGGGAGTTGTAGCCAAGGACCCTGAAAGACTGTTGGAATGGGGAGAACTGGTAGAAAAGTAGACTGACATGGTACGAGCTGATGTACTTCCAATGTTTGTTCCTACTGATGCAGAGCACTGGTGCCGGTGGACGCTCTATTACTGCAGCATCTGGTGGGGGCTTTCGAGGGGACGAAAGTAAATCGCTAATAGTGGGGGATTCTGAGTCCTTGCTGGATTTTTTCTTCTTCTTTTTTTTCTTCTGGTCGTTGTTTGAGCCAGGTTTGAGGAGGAGGTCTGAGAGACGACAAGTGGCAGGTTGTTGTTGTTGAGTGGTGGTCATGGTGGTCAATCCCATCCAAACCGGAAAATGCTAATCAGGAAAGTCGTTGTACTCTACTGAAATTCTCACATCTCTATCATAACTAGTTCGGTTGCCCGGTCCTCGTGTCATCAGATCCCCTTTTCCTCGAGGCGCCTGATGGAGTCCCAAGTACATAAAAATGCCGCAGCTCGCTTGACCATCCTCTGTCACATCCAATTGCACATGAATCTAGACGCTGGCTCGAGGTGGCGCATGGCAGCTGTACCTGAAGTGAACGACGAGGAACGCCGTCCTCTCCGGAATAAGACTAGTTTGCACATGTGATCCATTCTAAAGCTCCTCTATTCCCACTTGTATGCTTCTTTTGAGGAGCGAAACAGATAATATGCTGCCCCACGCCCCGTTGCCGGCATCGTCTTTGTTCGCCCCCGCTTCTTACGTCCATCTCCATACCTTCGTTCGTTTTAGAAACGATTTCGATTGTTAAGAGAGGCCGCCTCCGCCACAGTAGAGTAGGCTGACTCAGAGAGTACTCATAGATGGCAAGTCGGCTGACTTGGCAACAACACTTTGAGTGTACATCCGGGGGACAGGCCGGTGGTGTTCGGTTGTCTTATCTACACAACTCCGTCATGCATATGATAAGGACGCTCTTAAGTTAGCGCGCGCCGGAACGTTCCCCGATACTCTCAAGATTAGCCGTGAGCTATAAAGAGGAGGGTCAAATTCCCAGATTCGTTCTCTCCAGTGGCCTATCCACCTCAGCTCCCTCCCGAGCCCACTTTTACCCCAGAATCATGACCCCAGTTGCACTCTCCCCCGTCACCACTTCCGTCTACAAGTCCCATATACCTAAACCTTTCGAGTCCAACCACCCGCTCGACCCCCTCACTCCCGACGAGGTCTGTCACTCCGATTGGTCCCCGTCGTTCCGTATGCGCTCAGACATGTTCGCACGTCTTAATTAGATAAATGCAGTGACCCTCGCCATTCGGCATTACACTGCTGCTAACACGCCTATAAAGGCCGTGCGCTTCATTACGTGCACTCTGCTCCCGCCTCCGAAGAAGGACGTCCTCGCGGCCCTCGGTATACCCCTTACTCCCGGCGGCAAGCCAGAAGCGCCCGTTGACATCATCAGGAAGGCCGAATCTGATGTAAGTGATGTGCTCCTTTCTACCTTCGTTTTCTCATCAATCACTAGTTCCTCGACCTCATCAACGGGTAAGAGCTGCAACCTATGCCGCACGTTCGCTCATACGACCCTGCTACTCCAGAGGTTGCTACAACGCTGTCCTCGTGTTCAAGGGCACAGAGTGGGAAGTCGAGTCCATCGACAAAATCCCAGAGGGTTCAGAACCCCAAATCACCGTCGAGGAGCTCGCTTTTTGCGAAATCATCGTTCGCAATGACCCCACGGTTCAGGCTCTCGCCAGACAAGTCGGTGAGTGACCCTGCAATGCTCTCCCATCACATCTACTTACGAATATATAGGTGTCGAGCCCCACCAAATATTCGCCGATGGTTGGGCGATTGGTTATGACGACCGATTCCCTAAACATCAGCGCCTGCAGCAGGCTCTCATGTTTGCACGCTATTCTGAGCACGACAATCTCTACGCGCACCCTCTTGTTAATCTTTGTTCCTTTTCCAGTTTTCTTCGTGCCATTTTGACTCTTGAGTGTATTATAGGATTTCATTCCAGTCATTGACTCGGTTGCAGAAAAAGTCGTCCAAATTGACTTTCCTCCTACTTATAGGCATACCGCAAACGGATCCCACGAGCTCAGTGTAGAAACCACTGGGCCGCTCCCGCTCTCAACCGACTCGTTCGCCAAATCCAACCGTGAACGGATACCCCCACCACTCACCCCCTTTGATTTCCTTCCGGATCTGATGGAGCACACCGACCCAACCTACAATCCGCGTCAAGACGTCAAGCCCTTGCATGTCTTGCAGCCCGAGGGCGTGTCCTTCAAGATGAATGGGAATACCCTCGAATGGCAGAAGTGGAAGATGCACATCTGTAAGTGTCTGTATCTTGACGTCGCGAAATGATCTGACATGCGATTTCCCCTCAACAGCTTTCACCCATCGCGAAGGTGTCGCATTATCAACGATTACCTACAACGATGATGGGGAGATCCGACCCATCTTTTATCGTCTCAGTCTTGCGGAAATGATGGTACCTTATGGTGTACCAGAATTCCCCCACAGCAGGAAATTTGCATTCGATAGGCAAGTTCTTGACTTTTCCAAGCGTCCAGCCTTGACTAAATCCGGCATCAGCGGTGAATATGGTATGGGCACCATGGCCAACGATCTTTCTCTTGGATGCGATTGCCTCGGAAAGATCCACTATCTGGTACATAAACCGTCTGATCTGTGAAGCCGTTCGCTGATTCGCATCACAGCCCGGTGCCTACGTTACCCATGCTGGAACAGCGTCCATTATCAAAAATGCGATCTGCATTCATGAGGAGGATGCTGGCGTCCTCTGGAAGCACACTGACTACCGCCCAGGAGGTCGTTCGCATACCGTAAGAAGTAGACGTCTGGTGGTCAGCATGGCCTGTACCCTTGCCAACTATGGTCAGATCGTTCTCCTTCTTTCCGAGGCCGTTCGTTGACGTACATACGTCCAACCATAGAGTATATCTGGAACTACCACTTCTACCAAGACGGCAACATCGAGCTTGAAATCAGGCTTAGTGGTGTTTTACAAGTTTACAATGCTGGTCCTAACGAACCGACTCCTCACGGCACTGTCGTTGCACCAGGCGTAAACGCGCACGTGCACCAACACCTCTTTTCGGTCCGCGTCGACCCGATGCTCGACGGGATCCGCAACTCCGTGATCGAATCCGACATCGTCCCTCTCGAGGCGCCGACGGGCTCAAAAGAGAACTTTGCTGGCAACGGCTTTCGTGTCAAGGACCGCGTCCTCACGGATCAAGTCGAAGACGGCGCGCGCGACTTTGACTGGGCCGCCGAGCGCCGATGGAAGATCACGAACCCGAACAGGACACACTACTGCTCCGGCCAGCCGTCATCGTACCAGATCATGATGAAAGGAGGTCTGCTTCCTCTTATGGCCAGGAACGATTCGTGGATCGCAAGTCGTGCCTCGTTTGCGCACAAGGCGCTCTGGGTCGTGAGGGACGAGGAGGGGCCATTGGGCGGAAGGATGTGGCCCAGCGGAAAGTATGTTCCACAGACTCGAGAGGAACCTGAGGATTCTGTTGGCAGATGGGTCAAGGAAGGAAACGGAAGGATCGATAACGAGGACATCGTGCTTTACCTCACTGTCGGTGCGTGTGTTCTGGGTTTCTGTCGTTTTCTGTTTGAGGGAACTCTCGTTTGCAGGCACGACCCACATTCCGCGCCCGGAGGACTGGCCGGTGTAAGCAGATCTCATTCACGCATCGCTCGGAACGTCTGGAGCTGACCACGTCTATACTTTTCCAGCATGCCCGTGGAGCACGTCAGCGTTCTCTTCAAGCCCAACAGCTTCTTCACCAAGAACCCGAGCATGGACGTTCCAGGCACCAAGGACGCCTACAGCACGGCTGCGTTTGCCAACAACGGGCCGAACCACCGCAACGGCTCCGGGAACGGTACCCCGGTGAACGGCACCAACGGATTCACCAATGGTTCGGCGTGTTGCGGCCATTGAAAGGCGCGAACTCGAAGGTCTCCCACCCCCCGGGCGTTGGGAAACGGTGTAATATCATTTGCGTCTATGTAAACATCACATATGTCCTCTTTCTTCTTGTGTATCCAACCCGTGTCCGCGTACTATGATTCGTCGTGAGTCCCGGTGTGAATGTCTCAGTGGATGGACTCGTGTGTTCGGATGGGAGAATAAGGAAAAGAAGGGTGGGGTGGGGTGAGAGAGAACGAGAAAGGAACTGAACTGGTCTCAATCTTGGCGTCCACGCTGCGAGCAGACGACCTGCCTGGCACGTCGACGCAAAGCCTTCGTAAAATGTGAGCTCTTCCTAGATCTCGAATCCCTTCTCGCCGGCGAGCGCGCGGCCCTCGATCAAGCCGTGGATGTGGCCATGGGCGAAATTATCCTTGTAGCCGGCGTCGATTAAGCTGTTGAAAGAGTCGTTGAGAAATGGTGAGTCTGTTCATGGTGGACGAGCTCCTCGCCTCAGGTCCACGTTCTCTGCTGGTCTGAAGGATGCATCGATGAGCGGGCAGCTTCGTGATAGGAATGATAACCTCATTATAAATTGTAATTTGACACTTTACATGATGATCATTCCTTCAAGCGATCTGTACTAATCAGTTGAAGTCCTGGCTGCTGTACCAGAAGTTCAACCCGAGACACTCAAGTCAGTTTACCTTCCTCATCACTATGGCAGGAATCAGGACAGTCCTTCAGGCTTGAAGACAACGAGGACCCTCTCGGTGACCTCTAATCCACCTTTGGTGGTCTGAGAATTTCTGGGGTAGGATAATGAACATACCTATGAAATGTATATGAATCACAGACACTCACCAAGGCAACGAGTGTCCTCAAACGACTGGCTCTCCCGAGCTTCATTGGATATGCGTAGCAAGTCAGGGTGCGTTTTGAATAGGTTTAGCGCCTCGGGAGCCCTTAGATACTTTGCATCAAATTCTCCATTGGAATTTATGATGATCCTGTTCAGGAGATAAAATTCCCATGGCAACTCCCTCTCGAACGGCGTGATTGTGACATCAATGTTGAGATCGCTGAGATTCTCAGAGGGCATGTTAGGGGTTGATGTTGGTGTGGCAGTGTCATGATGGGAATCTCTTGTGTTTGGGGTAGTCTGCTCGGTGCGTCCCTGTTTATCCACGAATAATGACATCATCGACGAAGAAGTGCAACTCACTCTTCTGCCCAGATACCTATCACCTTCTGCGGGGATCTGTTAAAAGCTTCTATATCCTCCCTCGGCCACAGTTTCGTTGGAACAGTAACATTACCCAGAGATCTCCGAGTCAATCTCATTTACCAGGATCGTTACAACCCCAACCCAAGACCGAGTCTCCCTCCTGCAGAGAATTCTACATCGCAAATAAAAGTCGATATGATACGATCTGGAGGGAGGCCGACAATTGCGTCGATCGCAGAGGTAGGATTCCGACCAAGCTGTCCTTGAGCATTGTTACCCATTGAATGCAGCACGCGTCCGTCCTCCTCGTCCGCTTGCATGTACGTACCGTTCCACGTACACCCGAGCCTGCATATACGCCATCTCGATCCGAGTATCGAGGGGATCTGTCCCTGCTTGTTCGATCCGAGGGCAGATGTGGCCAGACGCGTGTAATATGACCGTATGCTGGTTTCCCAGCGCACACGAGACCATCGGATCCTCGTGTACATCGATCGGCAAGAGCGTCGGGCGAGCGACGAAGCGTGCCCCGCTCAGGTCCGGCTCAAGTTGTCCGTGTCTGGCGGCGCACCACCCAACGAGGACGGTGTGTGAATGTGGGAAGGACTCGGATGCGTCAGAGCGCGGCGTCGTGACAACGAGCTCTGCAATGACGTGACGTGGACCGGCGTAGAGAGACCGCACGTGTATCGCCCGGGGTCGTTCGGGCGTCTTGTCCGGAAAGACGTGGTCCAATGCGACCAACCGTGGCACGCCTGTCGTCGGCAGCGGACCACCACGACTCGGACCGTCGCGACGAACTTTCTTCCGAGTCCTCTGAACCACCGCGTCCGATGGCTCTCCGAACCCCATCCCGAGCTGCCCCCTCCACCCATCTCCCGCGCCTTACAACGTCATAGACCCGTCGTCGCTCTCGAGAAACAGGATCGCATGGATCGCTCCGCATGCGATCTGGACGACGCTGGCGGTGTGATCGGGGAGTTGCCACTGGAAATCGCTCGAGCTCGAACTCGAACTCGAGCCTGAGCAATGAGCATCGGTCGTTTGGTTCAGGTTCACACCCCGCGCTTCGGAATCGACAGGGCGTGAACGCATGCGCGTCGTCCGAGTCGTAGGCGCCGATACCTAGCTGGCCTCTGGCGTTGGAACCCGCGCTGAGCAAGACACGACGTGACCGTACAGCGATGGACTGACATCCAAACTCCGAATCTCCCCCGATGATGCCAATTATCAAACGTAGGATGGAACTACATCGGACATACGTGCGGATAACATGGTCGACAACGTGTGGTGAGCGTTGACGTGTACAATAGATGACATATACTCGGATCGTTATCCGTGCATTTGTCGTCTTTGTGACCCGCTGAGCGAAACAATATACTTACATCAATATTTTACTACAAATTTACGACTATCCATCGACAAGGGATCCGCGACCATAATAGTCAGCGACACGCGCCGGAATAAGAGCCTGGATAGAAAGCAGAATATGAGAAAAGAGTAGAGAGCTTAGTTCTTTCAAAAATAGGAAGCCGCTGACTTCCTGGAAAGGAGAGTCGAGATGGTTCACTTAGAGAAAGAGACAAGTTCTGATTCTGAGTAACTCGGAGGGGGACATGCTACTCTTCGGCCATCTCTTTATACCCTGCAGGCATCAGCGACCGCTCCTTTACTGAGATCAAGCCGCTCTGTACACAGGCCAATTGATCTGATGTGACTAATCGTCCATGACTAAGCCGTTTCGTATCTGTAACGATGGCGGATTAGTCACGGACGAGGAAGTCACGTGTCACAAGTGTGTCAGGACTTTTCTGAGTAAACCTAGCTAGGGACATGTAACGCTACGGCCTTTTCTTTTATACTTATCACCAGCGACCATATCTCTACTGAGGTCTAGTCGCTCTGCGCACAGGCCACTGTTCTGACACAGTTGTGACACGTGACTTCTTCGTCCGTGACTAATCCGTCTCGTTACACGCGTCTCGATGACCTTGAGGAGCTTCGTCCACCTCGAACAGACGTCCGCAACTTCCGAGCCTTCTTTTTTCTCTCACCATTTCTCAGCAACTCTTTCAACAGCCAGCTTATTCGACGCCGGCTACAAAGATGATGGTTTCGCTCATGGCTACATCCATGGCTTGATCGAGGGCCGCGCCCTCGGCGCCGAGAAGGGATTTGAAATCTGGGATGAGCTCGGATTCTACGAAGGCTTTGCGTGGCGTGGCGGGCCGTCAGCTCGCAGCGTGGACAACGAGATCAAGACAAGTTCAGTCTCCTTTCACTGTCTTTTTTCCCACCTTGCTCGCCCCCTCACCACCCTCGCCGACTTTTTCTTGTTCTCCCACCTGAACACATCGACTGACTAACGGATCTACCCCGCCCTGCTCTCCCTCACTGGACCGCACGGTCGACCGTCCTGTTCACTATCTTATCTTATCGTACTCCTCGTCCTCCGCTCGTTCTATCATATATCTAGACGCGCCCTGCACCACATCAAACATCTCCTCGACCTCATCCGTTAATTTCTGACCGTTAACCCTTCTGGGACTGTCACCACAACCTCAACTGCGGCCACATCACCATCGAACGAATCCATCGACACCATCTCGGAGCTCGACATATCGAAACTCCAACGCCAAATACGCTCGCGGTACAAAGCACTCTACGCCTCTCTCGGTGTCCGACCCACACTACGCGCTGGACCCGTACCACGCGCACCCCGGTCTGGGTCCTCTGGGAACGAAGAAGAAGACGATGATACACACACCCACGCGAAGAAACACAGAGTTTGGACGATCGAGCGGGCAACCGTGCAGGGGCTGAACTTCCGAACTCTGAGGACGACGTCGGGGACGGGAGTTGTCTACGCTCCCCGGGTCGTCGATTGGCGCCGCGCCAGATGAAGTTGATTCACTGGGACAATCTCGCTGGATCTACGACGAATCGCACCGTACAGTACGCCCAAAGTGGACACAGGTTACATGTACAATAAACTTTACACAGAGATCCACTGATGTAACACCGTTTCCCAATACCCGGGGAAGACTTTCGAGTTCGCGCTTTTAATGGCCGACCGTTCACGGAGCCGTTGCGGTTCTGTCCGTTGTTGGAACTTGGCAAACGCACCCGTGCTGTAGGCGTCCTTGGTGCTAGGAATGTCCACGCTCGGGTTCTTGCCAGACAAATGCATTCGCAGAGTGCATGCTGCTGGTCTCAATGCCAAGATTTATCGGTTCTTAGAAAAATGCCCTGAGATTTTGAGAAACATCTAGGACTTCAGCCTTGTGCGGCTTGAGCAGGTAGTACATGAAGCAGAAGGGCCATGTAGGGAACGCTTAAGGGCTCGTGTCAATTTCAGCGGACACCAAAGTCTGGACACATGATATGGGAACATAGAAGAGGTGCTCGCACTGATGCACAAATCACACGACGTAAACCTGCTTGATGTCTTTGTTCAGTATTCTGTGATTAGTACTAGTAAAAACCTATAATCTGATGCATGTACAATGAATGACTTGCACAAGCCCGAGGTCCATTAATAATTCGAGTAAAACAGCACACATCACAAAAGAGAGAAGAAAAAAAAGGTATTCCGGGGTGCATCGACACGTCCGTCAACGTCGTGGTCCAGAAGCGACGCATCACAATACGCTCGCGCGATCCATCAATCCTCTCACCCGCCTTCGTAACCGCTCGGCCTCCATCTTTCGCTCCAACACCTGCTGCGCAGGCATATCCTTGCGTCGCATCCACCCCCGCGTTGTCGTCGTCGTTCCTTCGCCCACGTTCTCAGCACGTCTCGCGTGCAGTGCAGACACGTCCACGACGCGCGGCGATGACGAAAAGTTGATCACGTCCCGGTACAGCATCTTCGTCTCGGTGGCGAGGGAACGCACGGTCAGAGGCGGAGTCTCCGCACGGTCGGATTCATCGGAGTCGTCGGAATCCGAGAGCGATGATGGGTCGAGAGGTGGTACGGGCGGTAGGCGAACCGGCTCTGGGAGCGATGGCAGGGCTTGGATCTCTTTCAAGAGGTCTTGACCTTTGAGATACGAATTCTCCGTCCGTAGGAACCTCACCGTGCCGCGGAGGGCCTCGATCTGCGAGTAGAATAGATTCAGATTTTTTTTAGAAAGGGATCGGAAAGGTAACGTACCTGTTCGAGCAGATGAGACGTTTCAACACTTCCCTCAATGAGAGCGTTATCCGACTCGGCAGGTTGATTTCCGGCAGCTGGTCGATGCGAAAACATTTAGCAACCTGTTCGCGACGGACTCTCTCTGAACCTCGTACCTTGTCTCTCTGGTGGAGCCATAGCCTTGAGCTTCACGTTTTCTTGCTCGAGCGAATCCAGGTCAGCCTGCAACTGCTCCATCGCCTCTTCGTACGCCCGTTCCTGCTTCCTGGCATTCGAGACCTTGCTTTCCAGATCAACAATCGTATCCGTCTGCTTCTTGCTCGCTTCCATACGGCGCTCCATGAGTTCAATCTTGACAGTCGACTCTTGAATGGTCTGGTCTCTCGACTTGAGACTGCGAACCAGTCCTTGAATCTCGTCTTGGAACTGTGCCGCTTTGCGTTCTGCCTCGAGGTTGACGGCCAAGCTCGCTCGGATTTCGTCCACGCGAACGATCCAGGGCGGTGTGCCGGTGACTGTCAAAAACGTGAGCACGATTATGGTCGACGGCAGGAAATAAAGAAAGAGGTACTCTTGACGACGTTCTCTGGTTCGAGTGCAACGGGCAATAGTTTACTACACTCTCCCGCAAGTTGTGCGATAGCTTCGCGAACGGCTTCCCAGCAGGATGCACCGGGCCGGAGGTCTTTTGCAACGGTCGACATGGCCGTTTGTTTGGCATACGAGAGTACCGTGGAAAGCTGGAACGAGGACTTGGCACTTTGAGCGTCGCCAAGGTGAGGAATGACTTGTTGAGCGAGCTGTAGGGGTAAAAAGTGTCAGTCTCACGTTCTCGTGAAGGCATGATTGGAATCGGACGTACGGAGATACCAAAGTTGACGAGCTCTGGGGCGGCATTGCTCAGGCTTTTCAGCTGACCTACCACATGTGTCTTCAACGCTGCAGAGTCTTGGATGACGTCCTCCAAGCGTTTCGTAAGTTTCCTAGTTTGAAATCATGAGCAATCGCACAAGAAATGAGAGAATGCAAAGCTGACTTGGAGAAGACTTTCGCGCTCTTGCATTGGTCGAGCAGCATCTGAAGGGGTTCAAAAAGTTCGGTTTCTGGATCGTATGTATCCATTTCGAGAACCACGTCTTTATCTCGCAGGATGGCAGCGATCGAAGTCTTCGTGAGTCCGATAGAAGCGGCAAATACGTCAAGGTCATTGTCAAACGAGAGGGCATAACCCAATTCTCGTTCACCCAAATCCTGGTCACATCCGCTGAAATACGACTCATCCAGATGGTCGAACTGTGCATGCAACCTGTATACCGCATAAAGATCACTGAGGTCCCGTCCGGCTTCTAGAGTTCCGATTACTCACTTCACGATGTCGCTGACAAACTCCACTACACGGAATTCGTCACGTCTAAGGAGATCGATATGCATATCGATACGTTTCTCCATGGGCGCTATTTCTGGGTATATGCGGCCCATATTCAAGAACGAGGATGGATCACAACGACGAAGGATTGCAGCAAAGCGTTTGCATAGGATGGCAAGGCTCACGGCACGACCTCTCATCTGCGACTACGCGTCACTCGTGCAACAATTGATAAAAGGAGCTATACTGACCTCACAAATGCCAACAATAGTGTCCGACACGTCTCCGTTAAGAGACTCTGGAAGCCCATATGCCTGTCCGACGACAGTGTTGATAAGATCGATTTTCAACCCTACTCGCTGGAAAAAGAGGTAGCAGTTTGTAGCATCGTTGTCGCTTTCCATGTAAAGTTGTGGCAGGTGAGGCTAAATCACAACAGCTCAACATTTTATGAGAAACGAAAAAAGCGTTGACGTCACCTGTATAATGCCGAGCAATTCCCTGCTTTCTCTAACCTCCAGTTTGAGTATTTCGAGTTCAACAGTCTTCGCTTGATTCTTGGCAGCGGAGGACTGGAGCTTGAGATTGAGGGACATCATGGCTGCCGTTTGCGACGCTGCCGTAGCAGACTCGTGTTGTGCCGTTTGAGTTTGCATGCGCAGATAATCAAGTTCACTGGATGATATGGTCTCGGTTTCCGCAAGAGGATACGGAATAAAATGTTACCTTTGGAGCTGCAGCACAAGCTCTCGGAACTGAGTGATCGTGCCATCCAGATCTTGGCAGGCGTCTTCTAATGTCGAGATCTTTTGCAGATGATCTCGGATATGAGAGTCCTTTGAATCTGTAGCCAAAATCAGCTTCACCGCTGGCCACGTGACAACTCGATGCGCACTAATTTCTTCTTGCAAGGATTTCTCCGTCTCGATGTGATTTTCTTCTAGTTCGTCATTGAGCTCCTTGAGGGCCTCAAGGTCCTCGATCGTAATACGCATTTCTTCGATCTTCTCTCCAAGCATGAGATTCCGCTCCGTGAGTTGCACGAGCATCTCTTCTGCTCCTAGTGCATCGTCAAGCTGGGCTTTAAGATCGTCGATCTGCGTTTCGGCGTTGGAGAGCTTAATGAGTGTTGATTCGTATTGACCTATGGTATAGGTGGGTGTGTCAGATTGAGCCTAGTCAATGCATGGCTGGGTAAAGTATACCTTGAAGATCGTCGACGCTCGTGATGTCCTTCTCCATTTCGGAAATGCGCCGGCGTTGTTCTTGCTCAGATTCTTGGGACATGTCTCGAAGACTAAGCAAAGGTGAAAACTTGATGAAGGAGACGACCATGAACTGCCTACCGGATGAGCGCCTCTTTCAAGCGTTCGTTTTGCTTTTCAAGCTGGATGTATGCTAGCGAAGACTTTGCGTTTGCATCATCCTCTTCGCTCGAGGCTACCCGATCGTCAATGGCATCTTGCCGCGATCGAGACACTTGCTTACCTCCGCCTTCTTTGAGCACCTGCAACTCGACCTCCACTTGTGCCAGCTTCTCCTGCACCTCTTCCAACTCGGCCTGGGCCAACTCAGCCTTTTCTTCTGCGACCTCTTTATCAAGCATGGCCATTTCCAGTTGCTCCTGAGCATCGATGCCCCTATTGTCCGAGAGCTGAGCGAGCTGTTGTGCGTCAGCCAATTCGCGTCTGGTCGCGATGAGCTCTGTTTGGAGTTGATTAAGTTTGGCCTGAAGTTTTGGGCGAAGGGCCACGAAAGATTCTGCTTCAGACAGACGTGTTTCGAGTTCACGGATGTGGCGTGCATCGTCTGCTCGCTTTACTTCGAGGACTCGAGTGCGCGCACGAAGCTCTTGAGCCTCAGTATCTTCTACGGCAGACTGTGGTGTGGGGGATTGCTGAAGAGGCTGGGGGAGAATTTGAGGGGAAGCAGTTAGGCCTGTTCTAGGGACGGCGGAGGTCTCGCGTGAGGCAGATGGGGACGGAGGTGGGAGTGACGGGGCTGCAAGACGTGCAGGAGGCAGGGAAGGGCTGGGAGGTGCAGCATCGATGGTGGGTTGACGAGGAAAGGACTTGCGTGGCTGAAGCGCGAGCGAAAGCGAGGGGATGCGTTTCACGGGGGAGGAGGGTTGTGCGAGCCGAGATATATGTGGACTTGACCTGCCAGGGGGTGAAAGCATGGACGTCCCCGACGGCGTGACTTTGGCTGGGCTCGACGAGCGGGAGGAAGAAGACGTCGCGCTCACATTCGTTGCGGAGCGTACGGGGGCGGGCCGCACGAGTCCGTTGCTGGGTGTGCGCTGATGACCCGTGACGGAACGCTGAACACGCTAGACGAGACTGAGATCTCGACCCCATCAAAGCAACAATAACTCACCGGCTGCTCTACCTCGATCACCTTGACTTGACTAGGGCGAATGAACATACCGTGCAACGGCTTGCAGGAGAAATACGCGACGTTCTGAATGGACCCGTCGTTCTTTCCCTTGGGCTCGAAGAGTTCGATGCCGACCCATTTGCCAGGCGCGAACGACGTCGGCCCGCAGAAGCGGGCGACGCCCTTGCCAGCTGGGATCTCCACCAGCGCACCGATCGGGGGTTCGGGGAGGGACATTCGTACTTATTAGTACACACACTAGTCTGACTATACATTTGGTACTTGTGACACACCGTGACACCGACATCACGCCTTGCGTACGTGCGTCGTCATCGCCTCCAACAGCGAGCTCGGCCTTCCCAGTCGCTTCGGCCCCAGCTCGTCGTCCGCAACAACACACAAGACCACATGCAAAACGGTCATCATGCACAGGGTAAGGCCATTCACTTGGCGCCCATTTGCTCGTCTTGCGCCAACTTGCTCGTCTAGGCGTTGACTCGCTCTCCCTCTCTGGTTTCAGAGAGCACGCGGGTTCAGACATGGGATCGGACAATCTCACTGAACGCGCTTGGACTTCTACGTCCACCTCTGACCCTTCGTCAAACCCAACTACAGATGGACGCCTGGACCACGCTGCAAATCTCACCAACGGAAGGCGCCATGGCTCGGACGAGACCCTCCCAGACCCTCTTCCCATAATCCCATACTGGTCCGCCAAACGTCATCTCACTTGCGGAAATCCCTCCCCGCAGTCTTCTGACTCGGCTAGGCTCTTCCCCTGGCGTGGTTCAGCACCCGGAAAACTCAAGACCGCCAACGCTGCTCTAGTCCTATGTCTCAATATAGATGTAGATCCTCCAGATATCATCAAGACCAACCCGTGTGCTGTCCTCGAGTGTTGGGTCGATCCACACACCATGCCATCCCACAAGGCCCTCGATGCCATCGGCACAAACCTCCAGCACCAGTTCGAGGGCCTCAGTCTCAAAATCCCTTACAAACCAATACTAGACCCTTCGTACGAGGACCTCCGTCGATTCTGCCTTAATTTGCGCAAACAGGCAAAGGACGAGACCGTTTGTTTTTATTACAACGGCCACGGCGTGCCTAAGCCCACCCCAAGCGGCGAACTCTGGTGTTTCAACCGCAACTACACACAATATA
>JBBPPC010000433.1:0-18542 GCA_038091775.1 Leccinum olivaceopallidum | reverse complement strand
TGTGATCAGCATGCGTGAGCTTTACGACAAGGACAGCCGTGGTCGGTTGGAAGGGATCGATAGTGCATTTGGGATCTCTTCGGGTTCTGGGGACGTTGCTGGACGGGATCACTCTGTCTCTGGGATCGCGTTCGCCGGTGTGGATAGCCGTCCGGGCGAGGAGTGTGGGGAGGAAATACAGCTCGAGGATAGAGGAAATGATGTGTAGGAGTTGTCCTGCCTGATTGATCGTCAGGGGAAGAATGGAAAGACAGGATGTTTTCTTGTGATCAGTATTTATAATTTGGCTTGAATTATGTACGCCGAGGGTGCAGTGTGATACTATACTTACTATTGAGAGGTGGTTCGTGTTTGTGCGGATGTATGTAAAATATAATGATGCCTATTTATCAAATCTTCACTGAAGATGCAGCGAAGACTCGAGCGCTCGGTTACATAATATTGGGATCGAAACGCGTGTCACGTGTTCACTCAGTACTACGACCGAGTCCGTACACCGTTTCCTTGCCATCCATCATGGATCTCTCCTCTGACCCATTTCCTCTATCCGATTTCCTGCAGTGCGTCGTGCCGCCAAATTCGTAGCGAACACAGGAGGACTGGTATCTCCTAATTCCCCTCCTGGCGCACTTACAACTTTGGATCCGCGTCCTTTCCTATCACCCACAGTGGGGGTCCTCGTCACAATGGCTCCTCGAACCAGCAGAAATCTCATAATTTCCATGCAGATACTCCCGCCACTCGATTGTCTGTCGCTACGATGACGACGAGGACGAGAGACGTGTCGCTGAGGAACCCGACAACTCGGTGTTAGGCTGTTGGTGACTAGGTGCAAATTACCTCGGGGGAATATGTCTCTGCGCCGAAATCAGAGTCACTTAGAGACATATCATGGAACGCTCGATCTTTACGAAAAAGTTGGCGGTGATTTTGATCCTCGCCTTCTCTAAGACCCTGGACTGATGTTTGCCACAGTCCTCATCCGGTGGCATCTTTCATGTGGGTTTCACTCTGATTGCAAGAGGGGGTAGAGTTTGTCGACGAAGAGACCGCGATCGTGGACGGGCAACGTGATTTCCTGCTTAGGCCACAATATCAACACGTTCGTATCGCATGGGCAGTTCATGAGTGAGGTTGATGCGCATATGGTAATACGGAGCTCAAAGGCCTCATATTGTATTTTGGTGAGAGCGCTTGACTCTCAGACCGGAACGAAAATATTTACAACATGCATGTTGCGATCTTACCGGATCTGCGGATATGTTCCAGATGCTTCCAGCAAGGTGGCTTGCTTCCATGATATGGATGCGGCCCCGGTCTTATCATGATCATATCGGCTATTTATCGCGCCGGCCGAGTCGGTCGATCGTGGCCAAGTACGACGGCGTCCCAGTCGATTTGATTAGTACAACAATGATGTCGAAGTATGGACGCGGGAGCTGAAATTTCAAATCCTAACCCCGGTGGACCGAGTTCTCCCCTCACGTTTGCATTTACAGTGTCGTCGTCCAGCGCGAAAGTCTCTGTGGAAAATGACGAACCAGTAAATTCGGACCACGTAACATATGGACACCACGTTCATGGAAGATAAGGAAAGATTGTGGAGTTTTTTTTTTCAAAAGTCTTCGCTTTGTGGACCAAACAACTTACGTCTGATAGCTATCGCACGAACTTTAACTAACTCTCATCTCATGTCTCATGTAACAGCACATATCTCGCCAAGGCAACTAAAGAGGTCATTGGGACAGTGGATGAGGTAATCTAACTGAGACCTCGCGCAAATTTTTCGGCGGCCACCGCAGTGAGTGTCGCAGAGACATGGTGCAAATTCAACTACGCAATGCCAAGTCACCGGCGCGTGTTGGCGAACACGATGAATGGAGGATCCGATGGCCGTGCCTCTGTGTGGTCCCCACTCGCAAAGTTCCCGAAGTGGCTCAGAGCGTGGCGTCCACAAGTCTGCCTGCAGGAAAACCTTGGGGTTGTGATAACTCACGTTCAGGGACAGGTGAGACTCAGATTTGCGGACACTTTATGGACACGAGGAGTTGTGGGGAATGGAGTGCAGCACGGGTGAGTGAACACGTGTAGAAGAGTGTCATATTACTTTGTCTCGTCTGACCTGCGGACCATACATCATCACGTTAGGAATTCATGTATCGACTGCACGTTTTCTTGCGGCTGTTCTTTGTTGCATGGTCCGATGTGTATGAAGTTGGTCATTGTGGGCGCTGCAAGGCGAGAGATGCCCTACGCAGTCAAGAGGTGGGGAGCCAACTGGGGTGTTATTCGAGCCACATAAAATTTGGCCGCCATTACCCAGCGCAAGCGCAGAAAACTGAGTGGAGTTGCCCGGCAATGAGCTGCTAGTTGCCCCCAGCAGCACCACTCGGAGCTCAGTTACGTATACTGTAGCGCAGATCAACAAAGCATTCCGTTTTGAAGGGACTTCTGACAAGGCTCGGACACGCGTATCAGTATGACGAGTAGTAAGCGGGCCTCGTGGACCGGTATTAATATTGTGTCATTGTACCCGCTGTAGTCAACCTTGTCTGTCTGCAAAAAAAAAAAACTCTTGTTCACGACCGGGAGTCTCCAAGAGGTGGGCTAAAGGTAGAACAAGGGTCCAGGGACGTCGTGATGGGACTATGTGTGTACGGGGGGTGGATTAGAGTTTTGTTTATCTGAAGCGAGGCGGGGCTGTTTCCTAAACGGTCAGCAACAAACGATTGACCAAATGAGCAAAAAGGCTTCAACATATCTTTGTGCTACAAATGGCTCTTTTCAAAAGTATAAGACGTCTAACCCTCAAAGACAAACTCCCCACCAGTGTCAAACATCCACATACATCCATCCCTCATAATGTTCCAGCTTCGTCCTGCCCATCCCATCCAGACAAAAGCCATCTGGGACTCTGAAGACCCATCCTCCGCAATGTACTCTGCTCAGCAATCCTACCCCTCCAACGTTCAGCTGCCCCGCACTCTTCAGCGTCCTCCTTACGCCGACATCTCTGCCCAGAACATAACAGCAGTCGCCCCAGAACTGGCCGGTGTTGCTATTGAATATGTTCGCCGCGGCCTCCGCGTTCAGGCCAATCAGTGCGTACCCTCTATCGGTCTATGTTTTCGTTGCTTACACCCCGACCTCTTACCGCAGGATGTTGGCTGGCATATCAGCGCTTTCGCCATCCCATCTGCCCTCGTCCATGCCGCGTTCGCAACTCCAGCAGACGCGATCCCTCACAATCCCGCTCCGTGCAACCTCTCATACAACCTCCTTCCCGACGCATGTTCTGGCCCTCTCCAGATCATCTTCTCAGGACTCTTCTGCACTTCTTTTCCCCACCCACGCAATCGTCCTCGCGTCTCAGTGCGCATCTCTTCCCCGTTTACCCCCTTCAGCTGTCTCCGGACATCCAAACGCCACTGTCAGCGTCACCCTCCCCGTCCTCCCACTTGCTGTGCCCTCACCAGCCGCGTTTGCGCCATTGCACACATTTTTGTATACGCACTCCATCGTCCAGCTGCTTTCCACGCTCGTCCCAGCACTTCCCTCAGCCTTCCTTTCTACCCTTACATCATCCCAAGCTCTGAGGGGGACGCTTTCTTCTGGTCCTGCACTGCATTCGCTTTCGGCACACCTCCACACCTCGGCACCCGGAATGAGCGCACTTACCAATGTCGCCCAGAATATCGCCGCTGTCTGGCGCAATGCAGTCGCTCTTGGCGTTCATGATCCAGAACTTTGGGACTGTCTCAATCTCTCATGGGAAATCGTACTAGGCGCAATGAATCTCGGTGCTGGTGTACACTGAACGCGGCGCGCAGGCGCGACCGTTACGTCAGTTTACAAAAATGGATTCATCAAAATCCCATTATATTTCTTTAGGAGTTTCTCACCATCATTTCGCACCACCACTTACACACATCTAACAATGGCTTTGGAATCTGTATCTTTTACCACCCTTCGATCTTCTAAAGATCACGTATATGGTTGTACCAATGGCCCCGCTTCCGATACCCTCTAGACTATTTCGAGTTAATAACGTCGAAACCATGTATCTACTATCACACTTGCAGCAAACAGTTACTTTCCGCCTGTCTTCCAAGCGGGATGAGACGACCGTCTCCTATGGGGATTGTTAAGTACCCGGTCTGGGTACCCTGACGTCTCTTCCAGAAGCCCCTTCTCCGTCGGTCGTCGCCGTATCAACCAGATTGCGTTGCGGTGTCATGTACCTTAATGTAGTCTAGATTATGACATGAGCTGACCGTTTCAATATTTCATTCCAGCGTCACTTTTTTTCTAGCAAGCAATCGCCAGGGTGCTTGGCCTGGAAAAAGAGTTGCAATGTTCCAATACATAGGTGCAAAACAAATAAAGGCGACGATCACGAGTCCAAGACTGTGAACTTCAAGGTGGTCATTCCCCTTAATAGCTTACAGAGTCTCTGGGTCTACCCTTCAGGTCACCAAATTTATTCCTTTTTGGATGCTACTGCGGACCATTATCAAGGGCCTCTCTAGTTTCAGCGTATCTCCGTTAATCAGCAGGGGAATTGAGAAGCGAGACAGACGTACGATCGCAGCCGAAACATTGGCACATTGATCCCTTGATCGGAAACGTGGTCCGTCACAGGATGACAACTGATTAATGTCGCGAAGATCTTACTGGTGGGCTTGAAGGGTTCTCCGTGGAGATCATGTAGCGGAATGATTTTTTTTTCTGCGACACTTTTGCGCGTGGACTACGGAGTGTCAGTTCGCCTGAAAGCTAGAATGCCATGGGGGTCAGTGCAAGTAGTATTCGCTGGCTGCGCATGGTAGTAATATGAGCGGAAGTCACGAAGGTCGAACTTGGCCTGGAGTCTCGAACAGGATTTTGTTCTGAGAAAAGACGTTCCGGCTGCGGAGGTTTATCCGCGAGCACTTACCAAGCAGAGAGGATTTTGGCGGGGCGGACCGCGGTGATCACGAACGGGTATGCCACAGTGCGCGCTCTCCCATAAAGTGGCATGCGAAATTAGGTGAAGCCAAGTGCGGGAAATGAGGTTTACGGTCCTCGCCAGCATTTTCTCGGTTCCATGCACTATCCAGCTAAGACCAGCTGGAGCGGATTCGAACTTCGAGCATTCGCCATGCAGAATGCATTAGATGAACAACATGATTTGATCTGAATGACCGATGTCGAGCAACCCACCAACACCATCGTCAGTTGGAGCCTTGGGCTTGTCGCGAGGACAATGGTTGTTCAGTCGCTCACGTTTACGAACACGAACCTGGAAAAAGAATTACTAGGAAGTACTTCACCAGGAGAGCCTTCAAGCTCAAGTTTGATGATTATTGGGGGTGCCCGCAAGTCTAGTAGTATGTAGTTGACGTTCGGGTGAGAGAGTTGAAGCGACGCGCGCACGGAGTCCTTGAAGCATTCAACGAGTTGGATATTTTGAACTTGCCCATCATGGTCACCTGCCAAAAGCAATACAAGCGCCGAGGTCCCATAAGCTTGCCTTGAGTCAATGGGCGCTTGTACTACCCATTTCCTTACTTTCCAAGTCACTCTCCCGAATCCACCTTTGCTCTGTTATGGACTTGGACTCGGACACTCTACGTGAATCTCCTCCGCCCGAGTTCGACGTTCGCAAGAAGATCGATGATTTTTCGAAATTGCTATCCAAAACCATCGTCTGTTTTTATCAGTTCCTAGCCTCAGATAGCGAATCGGAGGGTCCTCGAAGACGGTTACTCGACGAATACATCACAGTCGGTGGCGCCGCGAACAGTACCAAGATCCTTCTGGAGACGAGCGATGAGCACAAAGCTGAGGGTTACCTAGAGCGTCGCAAGAAGATAGAGAACCTATGGGTCGCGGAAGGGCCTCTTGGGCAGTTTGCTTCCCACATGGAGAACGCTTTCAAAATCATGTCAGAGGCAATCAAGGAACACAAGAAAATCGCCCCGAGCCTGAGTTACACTCGGAAGAGGGGTCCGTTCCCGCTTCCATTGGAGATGCTGAACGAGGAAATTCGCCTTATTCAAGAGTACAAGCAAGCAGCCGCAGACACGTTGTATGATAACTTCTACAGATCGTACGTTTCTCCTGCGTGGCCAATTTCCAATATCATATCTCATCATATGCTCGTCGCATTCCAGGAACAGGAAGACAGATCCCAAAAGTTGGTCTTGCCATCACTTCGTTGTAGTATTATGACTCTAATGATCGTGTGGCCGCAGTTCAACTGGCGCTGAACATCGTTGAATGGCTAGGTTATATCGATACGACTGATAGGCAAGAATTCATGTCGCGGGAGAGGCATAAAGGGACTTGTGATTGGATTTTCAATCCTGATGTTTGCAAGCGCTACGATGAATGGCGGTTGGCTACAGAAGGGTTCTTCTGGATTCGTGGCAAAGGTATATTAATTGCGTTCCTTGTCCGGGCACCACTCAGTCTCTCATTATGATGCAGCTGGCTCTGGAAAATCTGTCATTCTGTTAGTCCGTCGAGCTTCTCTGCGATCAATCTGACGTTTCGCAGTGCCGCGATAGTTGATCAGGTGTTCAAGGAATTATGGGAGAAGATTGAGAAACAGCATAAAGAGGATGGTAGACAAGAAGGCGATGAACTGCCACCCATTCGCCCAGAATTCTTCCCTGCGCTCTACTTCTTTGACTTCCGCGACACTCGTTCCTTGAAGACCACCACATTCCTCAAGTCCCTTTTTGTTCAGTTCCTGCAAGTGCCGGAACCAGATCTTGCAGTGACTGTCCCTGCTCTTTCTCAGCGGTTCTTGGACGGTCTTCCACCGCCCGATGATATAGGGACCTTCCAAGATCTTGTCTTACATGCCATGGATTCTCATGAGAAGAAAGCCATCTTTATCGACGGTCTCAATGAATGCGATGACATTCCCGTGGTCATGTCTTTTCTTGAGAGGGCTATGCAAAAGGCAAATGTTCGAGTCTTGGTCGCGAGTAGAGCGGAACCCGATATTCTTGCTAAATATCGCGGCCGACCTACCATCGACCTGGAAGATTACATAGGCTATACAACACTCGACATGCGCGAGTGGCTGATGAAGCGGATGATGGATCATTCTAGGCTCCACGCAATTCCGGAACCTAAGAAGATTGGAGTGCTGGACTCTGTGACTAGGACCGCTAATGGATCGTAAGTATCGCTTCCTTCGCAAGAGGCGTGCGGGATCCGTTTACCATCCTGCGTAGTTTCTGGCATGCTCAGTGCATTATTGACTCTCTGGAATTCTGTCGGTCCGTTGCACAGGTGAACACTATGGTTCACGACGCCCCAAAGGATCTCGAGACTATCCACTACAACCTTCTCAACAGGGTAAACGAAAGAGGCGAAGATGTCCGACTTATCGTCTCGATGGCAATACGATGGTTGGGCGGTGCACTCCGCCCGTTGTCGCTTTCTCAGATCATCGAGGCGGTCCAGATTGAACTAGGACACACGCCTCCGCTCCGTTTGAATGATGATTTGACTGTTGTGACACCAGAGGACATGTTGATGCTTTGCGGAAATCTCATAAAGATCGACGATCGCACGGCAAGGCTAGGTCTTGGTCATCCGACCGTGCGGGTAAGGGTGCCTATCGGGTCTTGCAAAATGTCATCTCATGCATTATGTTGTAGACTTTCCTCACACAACCGCCTCCCGATGACGAGCGCATCTCTCGGTATTTCTTCGATGCGCATGCTATCCACAGGGACCTCGCCTTGCGTTCAATCACATACATTATGACAGAGGATATCGAGAAAGCAATCGAAAAGTCCTACACACAAGCGTACATGTTCGACGTTTGCAGACGCTACTCCATCCTTGATCGCTGTCCCATGTTGACGTACGTCTTCGAAGGCGGGTTCGAACATCTTCGTTATTACACCCACGAAGACGATGATGCCATCGACTTGTTGGTTCTGTTACAAAGCCATATTCCCGAGAAACCGGACAAGTTCCGTGAGGTTTTCCAAGCGTTGCATGACCGCACCGAAGATAACCCTTATCAATGGATCGTGGAGGAGAAGGAGCTGGCTCTCGGTGTTCTGGTTCGGTTCGGTCTTCCTTGGATGCTCAAGCGCTACTTGCTTCGGCGACGACGCGACCTTGCTGAGGGTGACGGAATAGAAAAGTTGGTGAAGCGGACAGAGAAGATTGGTCGGTTTGACCTGAGAGACATGTTGGTCGAATTCGAATTACCGGAACTGACGGAAGAGATGGATGTTGTGTTGGAAGATCCAGAACAGGTCTCTTCCGGAAATCAAGCAAGAGATCCGCAAGACATAGTTATGGTCGACGGCTAATCGAGTTTTTAGTTTGGACATGTATTCTGGATTTCCTGTATCATTGCATTCTAGCTGTTATATATTGAAGATCGGATCGCGCCGGGAGTAGTTACATAAATACTGACCAATGGAGGCAAAGCGGAGGAGTGGCTCCGCATCCTGATTCCAACATGTCTTCTTCGCCTGCCAGTGATCCAGAACCCTCGGAGACATTCAACGGATCCTCATACATCAAACTCCAGACGGTCACTCATGGAGGGCGTTCGTTATTCGCAATCAAAGATATCGGGCCTGGCACGCGGATACATGCAGAGGAAGCACCTTTCGCTCATGCTATCTACAAAGACTATCGAAAAGAAGTCTGTGCCTACTGTTTCGCATATTCTGCTAGCGATCATGCACCACCCTCCGTCGGATCCTCTCGAACATGGAAGATCAAGTCAAGTCGAGCCGGAGCGGCTACTGCATGGCTCTGCAGCGATGTTTGCAAAAACAACTGGGAAAGCGACAAGATATCTTGCCTGTTGATGGAGGTGGACGCTCTCTTGTCCAAAGGTCAAGCTGCAACTCGGAAGCGATTCAGATCACCGGACGAGAAAATGAAGGTCCAGTCCATGCTTCTCTCAATCGATCCCGAAAATGGGTCATTCACACCAGGAGCCATCGACGCGGCATGGGAAAGCGCAAAGACACTCGTCGCTTCAAAGGCAGACCTTGCCCGTTATCACTCGACTCTCCATCTGGACGACATGGAACTCGAGATCGCACGTTTGCTCGCGGCTGCTATCGTGCGCCGATACTGCGATGATCTTTCCTCCTCCGCTCCGGCGTCGCAAACAACGCGGCTAAACCAAATCGGATCCTGGCAACAATTGCTCAATCTCCAGGCAAACGAGCTTCGCAATATCCAGACGCGACCGTACATGCTCACTGTTTACCAGAGAATATATATCTTCCTTTCGAATACACTTCCTGACTATCTCCGAAAATACACATCCACCATTCGCGAGGTGCTTGCTCGCGACAATGGAAATGCTTTCGGGATTTGGGAGGGAGATCGTAGAGACGAGATGATGGGATGGGGGATATGGGTCAGCGCGAGTTATTTCAATCACAGTACGTCATTTGCGCGCAGCCTGGGAAGGGGTTACAATGATGCATGCAGGTTGCACGCCAAACGTTCGGAAGGGACGAGAGGGAAGAACGCTCTATTTCGAGGTTACACGGAGCGTCCAGGCTGGGGAGGAGCTGTGCATTAGCTACATTGACACGGACTCGCCGGTGGAACAGAGGAGGCGAGAACTGGAGGAGAGCTGGTTTTTCACTTGCCGCTGTGCGCGTTGTCTAGTTTAGCTAAATCGGTGCATGCGGCAACCACGTGGGATCAGCCAGCACTCACGCTCGATGGAAACGGCACTTTCTCTACACCACCACGACCTCCTCCATGGCTGCAGATCTCGACGACGGACAGTTCTATTCAAAGGGGAAGGGGAAGGCTGAGCCGCGCGATGCTACGGAAACTACGCCACTCCTCGAGGCTGGGTCCAGTCAGGACTCGGACAGCAGCCTGAGGGACGACGAACTCGGCCTTGAGAACAGCCCCGTAGCGCGACGCAAACTCTGGAAGAAACTGACAATCGTCTTTGTCATCACGCTCTCCCTCTCTTTCCTCCTCTTCCTAGTCTTCGGACTCCTAGCGTACTCTTACGCGAATCAGCTTGCATATCTCTCACCAGACGACGTACTCGCGGAAGGTCTGGTAATTCAAGGTCCGGACAAGGTAGATGTTATAAATGCGACAGATGGAGGTCTCTGGATCAAGTTAGACACCAGGGTGGGCGTCAATGCTGGATCAATCATTGGTCTGAATACCAACGCCTCCGATGGAGCATTGCAAAGCTTGTGGAAATCTTTCGGCCGTCTGGGAATTCGCATCCTCGGCACTGTGACAGCCAACGTTGCTACGATCTATTTATCCTCAGACAGAGCCTTGCTTGCAACCATCTCTCCGCAGCCACTGCAATTGCCCATCACCATCTATCCACCCCACGACTCGTCATGGCTCACACCGGTATCCATACCCGTCTTTGTGCTTCCAACGGATAATTCCTCGGACATATTTCAATTCGTAGAAGATTCGTGGCGCCACGGAGCTGCATCACTGCGGGCGTCTATTCCAAGCGTTGCAGTATCGGGCGGCGGTCCCAGTGGCAAAGGATGGAGAGGATTGTTCACTGCCAACTTCGATGATTTTGAAACACACCTGTCACTGCCCAGTGAGTATGTCGTGCATTGCTTTATACTAATTTTAAACTTGAGGTTTCCCAGTTCCTCCTATACCAGGCTTACCCGAGCCAAGCGAGGACGGCCCCTTGCCATCATTTTCTCAGCTTCTTACCGTCGAATCATTCGATATTTCCTCTACTGACAAGGAAATCCGGCTGAATGCTCGTGCAACTATTATCGACCCTGCACCCCCTGACTTCCAAATGAATGTCCCCGCGTTGCCCTTCATTGTGTCAATTCCGACTGCGAATACAGATACCTATATCCCAATTGCTTCTGCGGAAACACATTCATTTTCGCTCACACATCCTAATGTCACGCTTGCTGTCTCGGGCAAGGTCCTTCCGCTGCCCTCTACTGCTATAGAAGCACTGTCGTCATTTGTCTCTCGCTATCTCTCACTTCAACACAACCCAATATCCATCACTTCCCCGTTACTCCCGTCTCTCGCCATCAACACCGATTTTCCCGCGCCAGCCAAGAAGCCCAAGGTCTTGCGCGACGTGACGATTCGCAACATGAAAGTCAAACCGTATGGAACCGAACTTTTAGCTACCGGAGAAGTGTTCGGTTTGATCGTGCTTCCGAAGGGCATGAACTTCCAGATGGAGGTTCAACAAATCATGCCTGATATCCTCGTATTTGATGGGGATATAGACGACTTGCTTCCTCCTCTGATGACTTATGGAAATGTTCCGAGTCGTCCCTCAAAGCCTATCCCTCCTCGTGCGTTTGGCCATATATTACCCGACGACTGGCTAGATGCGCAGAGCGTTTACAATGGCACGGACGACGAGGGATCTATGTTCTCTGTGACAGCTTCGCTTGTCGATGTACCTATTCAGGTCATACCCGGAAGGGAGGCAGAGTTTAGCAACTTCGTGAGCAAGGTATGATACTACTTTCTTGCTTTGGCTTTTCTCATATGCTCATATTTTGTACAGATACTGTTTGGCTCCAAAGGTGCTACTGCGGGTCTTCAGGGCACGGTGGATGTTGGGATCAAACTCATTGGCCTACCTTTCCATGATGGAGATGGCGAAGAAGTCGGGTTTGTAATGAAGGGGTTGCCACTACAAGGAAAGGTCCATATAGGTGGCAAAAAGGGCTGATATTCAGGTTCCAGAGTCTGTCGCTTTCTCGGGGTTCATCAGATTTGCTTTTAGACGGACGTTATACTGTCTTCCCGCTCGACGTATGTATATTTCATGTACTGGATGGCTGTATATCCTACATGTACTAAGACCGCGAGATATTTTGATATTGTAAACTCGCACTTTGATATTCTGTGAGGAACAACCTATCCCGCTCAGTCGCAAGGAATCTGCGTATATCGTGAGTTCGTGAGAGAAAGAACGATGCAAAGCTAGCACGCACAAGAGTAGCTCGTTTACGTAGTCTTTCACCAACACGATACTCTCCGCATCCATCGTTGAGCTGGTAACCATCTGTGGCAGACTCACTGGGACAATGGGTCAGTCATCGACCCATGTTGCACGATCCGATCGGGAACATACCTAGCATTCTCAATAGGTGCTCTGCCCCGTAGATCGCACTCATATCCTTCTCCTGTCCAACTTGCACTTTGGGACCAGTAACATACGTCTTACGGATCTCTGCGTACTGAGGGCGCTCAAAGCGGTAGAGCAAGTTCGCACCGAGGGAACGATCAAAGTAAACAGTGAGTCCAGAAATGATGGTAGGCAGGACGAGGTCTGGGTCACGCAAGCTATTTTGAACCTCGATGAGAAGTTGATATCTGAACCGAAAAGAGTACATGCCTCGTCTGTTTACCCATCTTCGCAACGTTCTCTTTGAACTCTTGTAGGATTTCGACAACGTTCGGCGTGCGAGAAAGTGAGACTAACTGCATTCACGACGTCGTGAGGCAGACGCATATATCCAGTCAAGGAACTACCTGCCTGGTTATTTTTCGTAATAGCTTCCCAATCGTCGACAAGGAGCACTTTGAGTACCTCTGGCACATTCAACTTCATCTCTGGCTTTCGGCTATTTTCGTCCTGCTCATCCGCTGATCAGTTAGCGATCAGACATTGGCATCCTTGACCAGGAAGACGAAAGACACGTCATGGGTCGCGGAAGTGCGCGCCTAGCCATCAAATCCAAGGACTCACCTCTTCCCTGCTCCGTTTCGTCCCCCTCCCGTCTTTCCTCCCGCCTCGCCCCGTCCCTGTCCCAGAGCCGCTACCCGCAGCACCGGATCCTGCTCCCCCTGCCCCTTTCCTGCCCGCTGCGGCGGAAGAGGATGCTGCTTGGGACGCCTGACTCGAGAGCGCTTTCTGCAGCACTACGTTTGCCTCGTTGAACTTGAGGAGACGTCCAACGGGGACCCACTCGTCCCATCTACGATGAAAGGTACATGAATCAGCTTGGGCAAGACGATATCGAATCGCTCCCCGTTGCAGAGGCGCGCGGGCCAGGCAGGTCACACAGGAAAGGAGGAAAGGGAGATGTATACATGGAGGGAGAGGCAGGATGTGAAGGAAATATAAAGAAGACGGCGTAACTCACGTTTGTTTCCAACCCTTGTAATGCACGAAGAAATGTGGACCGACGCCGGCGAGTTTGGTGTTGGTTTCGTCCCATGTCTCGGTTTTCAGCACCTTTGCTTCATAGATGAGGGGCCCGTGATAACATAGAACGCGCTCGTTGACCGCGAACGGGTGGGTGTTCATGGTCGTAGACATCGAAGTGGTTGTGCAACGCCGAGTCAGGCAGTCCCCCAACGCGTCAATTGATTTAGGCAAGCGGCCTGTTTCCTACCTTACACTACATAACGCGGAACCCAGCAACCTCAAGCTTCAAGAACTCAGTCAACCAGTCCGTACTAGTACTTTCATGGTGACTTCAAGTTCGGGACCGAACATCGTTGTTACTGTACCTTCTTTCTAATTCTAATATACCTCGAGCCTCCGACTTCTACGCACTTGACGGCCCAGGAAGCAGAACGTGGTTGTCAAGAGCTGACGAACTTTTTTCCTTGCAGTGGCGCAGTATCGGTGGCTGGGTCCCACTGGTGAGGATCTTGTTCTGAATGTGCTATCGTCATTGATGCTTTGCCTTATACTTAGCTGCCAATGCGGGGAGACGGGTCATCAGGGGGCCCTCGTGTCGTCATGGAGATCTCAACGAGGTCCACTCTCCACAGCATGCGGGGATGTCGCCTTGGTCGCTTGAACGCGCTTCTTAAAATGGCGAGATACGGTTGCAAGCGGATAAACTGAATGGTTCATGCTGGCGACAGTGGTTCAGGCGACATACATACTTCAGGCTCTTTGTGGCCCGTCGCGCGAGTCCCTAGTTGCTAACCGAAACGAAAACAAAACCTCGCCGAATTCAGCGCTCAGACTATACGCCCGTTTCATCGTGTGGGTATGCCTCGTGCCCAACAAAGCTTCTCGTGTGGCGTTAGATGTTAGTATATAAAGGGGCCTTGAGATTACTGACTCCAACTTGAACCTCTTGCGCCACACCTATCTTCTCCAACTCATCTCCCATATTGTCAACCTCACATGACTGCCATCCTTGATCTACAGACCTTTGCTGCATACACCCTCGCTAGCAGCGAGGGCCTGGCTGCTGCCTCGAAGATGCTCAAGTCCTGTTTAGCAGGATCAGACATAAATCTGGACCTGATACTTCAGGACTTATGCACCATCCCTAACTTGTTCGAATTCATCGTGTCAGGTGTGTCTGTCCCTTCGTCCATTGCCAGTGTCTGACCCAAGTGTGTCCAGCCTTGCCAAGTGCAGACCTGGTACACAAAATCCTGAACACATACCCAACCGATCCTGCACTTGTCGAAGCTTCATCCGCAAGCCGTTTGTTGCAAAGGCTATCATCCGTCCTCTTCGCTATGCCGCCGTATATTTTCTCCAGAGACACCGTCCGTCGTATTGGGCAGTCCAAACTATATGTCCAGGATGCGTTGTCAGCTCTTGTTTTATTGTCCTCCGCCGACTTTTTGGCTTGTATTGACTCCGACGCAATGTCCATGAGCCTGTTAGAGGACTTGCCATACGACAAGAAGCAGTCCCTGGGGGTCATCGTGCATAACCAGAAGCAAAAGAACTCGAGACCCAAGAATAGGAACAACGTCATGGATGTGACGCTTTTCCGTAGGTTAGGAGTCAAGGTTCTGTTGAACCATACGGATGCCTCCAAAATAGCACGTGAGATTACCGACGATCTCAAAGGAAAATTGCAGGTGTGTCGATACCTTCCCCTGCCGTTTTCACGCATATTGACGCATTCATAAGTTTTATCTTGAGCTCCTCACAGAACCGTCTCTCGCCCAACACTTGAGAGATGCTTATCTCTCGATCCCAGTTAATGATAGAGTTGTACATCCGCCCGTTCCACAAGAAACAGAGGCCGTCGAAGCTATCGAGCCAAGTCCATCCGCGTATCCGAAAGTTCAGCCAATGAAGGCTGCGCTATATTTTGGAAACGCGGATGGTTTTGGAGAGTGGCGTGTCATCATCGGTACCGACGCAACGAGGAAACTGCGAGAGCTGGCCAATGGTGATAAGAGTAAATGTGCAATTGTGTTGAGAAAGATCAAGTATGTCACATGCTTATCGTGATTGGGCAAATTGACCATTATAATAGGCAGCTTTCCAATGGCCACTTTTCCGATGACAATCAGAAGAGGCTCAATGGTGGCTCATCTGGAATTCCGATCTTCGAAGCCAAGATGCAGCGGGACCTTCGACTTGTTGTGGGTATCTTGTTTAGAGAAATAGCAATCAGTGGTTCACTCCTCGACAGTATCAAATCGACGTCGTCCCTGATCACGATGGAGAAGTGAGTTCAACCTGGACGTTTCTTGGAATTTGATCTGACGTGCTTTTTCAGGTCGATCGACAAGGTATCCCCTCGGAGCCATTGTGGTCTTTCAGATATTGATTTCTTATCTTAGTGATCAAAATATACGGTATATACACTCACACCCAGCTGAATCGGATTTGGGACGCAATCGGTCGACAACTAACTGGAAAGGGAAGGGAATATCGCCGGCGGTGAGACCCTTATTTTGGCTCATTTGAATCATTGTTGATTTCCCTTCCGCAACAATTGCATTTTCCGAAACCGTCCTGCACAACCTGGCAGCGACGTCTATCTGCCGGCATCCTTCCCTCCCGATGATCTCGAGAACGACACAAAATCCGTTCCACTGGTTCTTTCTGATGAAGAAATGGGGGAGGTATGCGTTTGCAACTTTATGTGCCTATCATTATTAACGGACCCATACAGTTGCATTCCCTCCTTGTGTACGCAAATCATTTCTCTTTTTTGACAGCTCGACGTTGACACTCTGAGACAGCCTGGGGAAATATGTTACCTTCTCTCAAGTAAGTTTATCGCCAACTTGCTTACGGAAGGTGCTCATCATCTCTTGTAGTCATATTTGCATAGTAAGTACGTTCTTGCATGCATCGGCCATATGCTTTATTTCGTGGCAGGTTTGGTTATAGATCGAGATGTTCATCACGTCTTCGAAGTCACGTAGGTGCCATATGTGTCGTTGGGTTGCCCAGTACTAACCACCCGTGCGTAGTCCGCAGGAACGGAAGATCTTGGACTGTACAACATCTTGCTATGTCATTGGTCGAAGTGGTACCGGGTACGAGGAATAGGCCAACCGCATGAGTCTAGCTCACTCCCCAATTAGCAAAACAACGACGATGGCCTTCAAGATCCTCGGAATTCATCGGGCATGGGCGCTCCAAATGTCCAAAATGCCGAAGCCTCGACAGATTTTCGTAACAAAATCTCCTACTTTAGCAGCGAAAGTCAAGGAATACTTCTCAAAGCTATATGATGCTCTGGCGTTGTCTCGGTATTCACCTGATGATCTCAAAAGGATCCAAACTCGAAGCACTGAACCTTGGTTCCGGTATGCTGACGAAGACAATGTCCCGCAGAACTACAGTGCATTGGAAGATGACCACTTTCCTTTATTTGTGACTTTCGACAAGGTGATGCTTCGTCTTGAAGAATGAATCGAGTAGCTCATGCAAGTTTTACTAGCTTGCTAACATGATTGCTGCGGACGTTCTGAGTGGTGACGATTCCCAACAAAAACATGCCGTGAAGTTCTTCATCAACACCGATGGAATTGATGCACTAGATTTCCTTGTGACATACGATGTCTTCGCTGAAAGCTATTGGCCTCATTTTCCGCAGTCACTGACGAAAGGCCTCGGTGTGTGCCTATTGGATTTCCCGTATGAATAGGTTTCGCCTGACGAGCTGGTTACCCCACAGCGCCTTGGCTTGTATTCTCGGAGTTCATGGGTGCGTAATCTTGGGTTACAGGCGTGAATTTAATTCATGTCCTCGTAGGTGTTATCAAAGGTTCTGAGAAATCTATGTCCTGCCCCGGCGGTTTCCTCGATGAAGAGACATACTGCACCCTCTCGGCCCGCTCCAACCCCATGTTTGCAAATCAAAGACAAACGTTGTATGCGATCTTTGAGGCATATTGCAACCTGAAAGCAGAATGCGGTCACCATGACGCTGCAGATCGCACCCACTCAATACTCAGAGCCCTCTTAGGCGGTGTCCCACTGGGAGGCCAAACAGTTGACTTTCTGTATGTGTTTCCGCTCATCCAACAACCTTTGACGAACTTCGTTTGATACAGGTACGTTGATGAAGCCCAAGACAACTTGCTCATTGATGCTCTGTGTATGCACCTCACTTAACTTCGTTGTGTTTCGAGCCTCACGCCCTTTCAGTGTTGAGGCTGATCTGCCGCAATCCCGAAGGACTTTTTTGGGCAGGCGACACAGCGCAGACAATTTCAGCTGGAAGCTCCTTCAGGCTCAGCAACTTGAAGGCATTTTTGTATCGGATCGAAGTAAGGGGAAATTCCTGTTTGATAACATCCCATTGTTGACGATGTTCCACAGCAAGATCAGAGCGTGCATATCTTACAAGACCGTTCAGTCCGTGAACCTACGGAATTCCAACTTGCCGTCAATTATCGTTCGCATGGTGGGATTGTCAACTGTGCCCATAGCGTTGTCGAACGCATCACTCGGTTTTGGCCAGATGCGATAGATGTTCTCCAACCTGAGCATGGGATTGTTGAGGGTCCGAAACCAGTGTTCTTCCGTGGTTGGGAACAAGATTCTGTTCCTTACGAAGAGTTTCTGTTTGGAAAATCGTATGTGGAAATTGTTTCTTATCCCGTCTGTTTTTGACACCACCTTTACTCAAAGTGGAGTGCGTATCGAGTTCGGAGCGGACCAATGTAAGTGTGATGTTCTTCACGGAACCAGCTATTTTTATGCGATTTTACAAAGGCATCCTGGTACGCGACAAGAATGCATTGGTGAAATTGGAAGAGGAAATCCCGCATATTAGTGGTTTGATCATGTAAGTCAATCAAAGCTCTTACACTGTGACTCATATTCATCATGCACATACCTCACCTAGGACTCTCTATGATAGCAAAGGTCTTGAATTCAATGACGTGAGCCTCACGCTAAGCTCCGACGCCTTGGAGAGCTTATCATTCGATCCAGGTATTCTTATACAACTTCTTCGAAGACTCCGCTGTCGATGCCACGAGCTGGCGTGTGTTGCTCAACCACGCCGATGAGGAGGTTGATGGTCAAAATTTAGCTCAAATATGTGCACCATCTTTCGAAAGAGATGAAGGTCGTTTCGCTGCAGTATGCAGTGAAGTAAGTTGCGCGATGTTCTAGACATTTATTTCAAGTTCTTTCTAATGTCCATCACAGCTGAAGTCTCTGTACGTGGGCATCACACGAGCTAGGAAAAATCTGTGGATCTTTGATAAGTCTGTCAAAAGCGAGCCTATGCGGGTAAGGTGCCATTCAGCGCCTCGTCATACCAACGTGACTCACGCCTCGATAGATGATCTGGACCTCGCGTAATCAGCTCAACAACTGT
>JBBPPC010000432.1:0-18602 GCA_038091775.1 Leccinum olivaceopallidum | reverse complement strand
CGTTCCAGGAAGCGCTAGTCGCCACGGCCAATCGTACAAACTATGGTGCTCTGTGGCGCTTCAGCGAGCTTTGGCGGGATAACGTGAAGGAGCATATGAAAGTCTGCTCAGAATTCATCGACCCTATAATTGCGGATGCGCTTGCGAAGATGGAAGAGCGGAAACGTCTTGGACTTGAAATCAAGAAGGGCATGGATGATGTCAAGGAGGGAGAGACGCTGTTAGAGCACCTTGTGCACTTCACGGAAGGTTTGTTTATCTCCGTGCTCTTTCAGGGCAAAGGCTTGACATTGCTTCGTTAGATCAATCGGTTATCAGGGACGAGACGCTCAACATTATGATCGCTGGCAGGGACACGGTATGTCCATTCCGCGAGGCGACCTAGTCCGGTGACTAACGTTATCAAAACGACCATGTTAGACTGCTGCCACGTTGACGTTTGCGGTCTATATGCTCTCTCAGCATCCTGACATTCTTGCACGTTTGAGAGCGGAGATCATTACCAAAGTCGGCTCCGGTCGACCAACGCACGAGGACATGAAGGGCATGAAGTACCTCAGAGCGTTTGTGAATGGTAGGCGACTCATCACCGCCCAAGATGGTTTACTGATCTGAACCGGCGGTAATCAGAGGTCCTCCGTCTATATCCAGCCGTGTAAGTCTTTGTTCTCTCGAAAGGAAGGTCGGATACTGAGATCGTACAGCCCCATTAATGTCAGGTATGACGAGTACATGTACATTCCGGTTTCTTTTTTGCCACTGATCGCCACTTGACTAGGTTGGCTGCGGAACCCCAAGTTTGGCCTGGATTGAGAGGCGGAAAGCCCTTTTATATCGGCCCGGGAACGAGGTGATCCTGATCCTCCTCTCCCGCCAATATGCTGGCTGACTCGCCACCGGTCCGCAGTGCCATTTACTTTGTTTTCCATATGCACCGCAGGAAAGATCTGTGGGGCCCCGATGGTGAGCGCCAGACGAAATAGACGATTCAATCCCTCTAACCCCTCTCTTCTTTTTCCAGCGCTCCTCTTTGATCCGGATCGCTTCCTGGACGAACGTCTACACAAGTACCTGACGCCGAATCCGTTCATCTTTTTGCCGTTTAATGCCGGACCTCGTATCTGCCTCGGGCAACAGGTACGTTACGCATCGTCGTGGCGTTGTGATGTGGCTGACGGGTCGATCCGTATCCGTATCCGCGCGCGTTTTGGGACGCTTGCTGGCAACCAGTTTGCGTATCATGAGGTGTCGTATTTCCTCGTTCGGCTGTTACAGTCGATGGACGCTGTCACGCTCGACGTGGAGACGCAGCCGATGCCTCCTGCGGAATGGGCGCAGGCAGAGGGACGCAAGGCGGTGGAAAAGGTGTTGTTGAGGTCGCATCTGACGATGTATGTCGAGGTATGAACGGTTCTTTTTCCGTTCACCACCACACCGCTCATTGACTGCTACGTCACACTGCAGGGTGGTCTGTGGGTCAGGATGAATGAGGTCGACCCTGTGGAACATGTCTGAAGCGTTCGAGCTTGTTTGCTGCATTTATCTAAGAAATTATTTATTTACCTATACGGACTTGTCAATTAGCTGTCACTCGGACTGAAACGTCGACGGTCTCACGGCTTGCTTCACCTCTAGTAAGTAGCCGAACGAACGATTAGATATGTTTATGTGTAATAGGTAGATTACCCGCTAGAGCCCCCGCAAGAACACCGCCCAACCATTTCTACATCGCCGAATCTATGCCGGGTTAGGATTCCACGGCCCTGCGTCGCTCAGCGAACACCCATCCTCGCACTCGCACGTCCCTCCAAACTCGACCGGCAAGTTCTCCGCCGGGATCTGCGCGAGCAACCTCTCCTTGACCTTGTCGCTGCTCACGATATCGATCTTCTTGACCGTGACCTCGTCCAACCAAGGCTTGACGATAGACCACACGGTAGAGAACGCCCAGGGCGCATTGATGATGTAAAACCTGCCCATACACTCTGGGTAGTAATCCTGTCCGATCTGCGAAGCCTTGGCGACGTAATCCTTGACGCGGAAGAAGGCGCTGATGGAGACGCCTGCGAGGTCCATGATGGTGCACGATGTCTCGACGGGGTGGCCGACTGCGCGTGCGCATGCGGGGAGACGCTCGGTGAGGAACTTTTCGTATTCGAGGACGAATTGGCGGAGTTGGCGGTCTTGAGTCGTGACTTTGTCGATGGCGTTGACGTCGATCTTGCCGAGGCGTTGGATGTAGACCGGTCGACCTTCCTGGAAGGTGTGGGGTGGGGTGTGTGTGGTAAGCTTGGGAATGCTGGCATTGTTGTGGAGCGGGGGTGACGTTACATACCTTGTCCATCTTGTGATAGTATTGGGGGTAATACTTGTCCACTTCCTTCTTTTCCGTGAACTTGAAGTTTCTGTCAGAGGCAGGGTGTTAGTAAGTGAGAACGACGATAACGGGGGCGAAGATAAGAGAAAAAAAAAGGAGACAAGGACGAACTCACTGGACGATATCGTCGACCTGATAGTCCTTTCGCCACTGCTCGGCGGACAAGAGCATCGTTTTCGCCTTGACGACGTCGAACTTGCGCGCCCGGAGAAATCTAGAAGGGAAAAGGAGTGAGCACGCTTCTCCCAACCAAAGGCTCGCGTGCCAGGGCCATCGGCCAATCGATCGATGAGAAAAAGGAAAGAAAAGAATGAGTACCTGAGCACCGTAGCGTCTTCCATTCTGTCCTGGACGAAACGATCCTCGTCGACGAGCTGTCGCTTAAGGGAGTCGAGAGCGTGTTGTTGTAGAGGCGTGAGGTTGCCCAGACGGCCTGGTAGGGGCTTGTAGTTGGGGTCGGTGATGCCCTCGGGGAGGGGGCTGACGCTGGCTGGTTGGAGATGGGACATGCTCGTCGTCGTCGCCGTCGTTGTTCGTTGGGTCGTTGGGTCGTTGTCAGAGGGCAAGCTCAAGTCCTTGAAGCGGTGGTTTGAAACTCAAATATAGCCTGGCTCCACATGAGCTGCGCGGCCGCGTGCCTCGCTTCAAGTAAAACATAATAAATAAATTTCGCATCATTATATCCAGAACCCAGATCCACGAGTTGAGTCGTGGATCTAATGCGATGGGGCTTGGAATGTCTAGCTACTACTTGGTACACGAGAAAAAGTGCTCGTTGGACAGACGCACAGATGTCTGAGCAAAAACGCAGGTTGAAATGCAACGAGTGAGCATGCACGAAACGAACGGGGCCAACATGTGGTGTTTTCTGATGTTACATCTTCGTGAACCGAGCCTGCCGAGGGAAACGTGTGGTGTTACATTTTTTTGAAGCGCGTGCTTGTCGTGTTCATTATTACACAATGTCCCAGAGCTCTTCGAGTGCACAACAAAACTTGATGGACATGGGGATCGGCGACACAAAAAAGTGGAGAGGAAAGCCAACGTACCTTGCCGCATGCGACTGATGCGCTCAAAGGATACTCGGAGATACTGATCTTTTCATCAACGATGTGATCGGCAAAGTCGTCGCGACCGCGTGCCATCGCGCCGACAAAGACGGCCATCGAATGCGTCTCTGGCAGTGTAGCCATGTATTTCGACAACCGGACCGTCGGTGCATCCCCGGATAGTGCTGTAAAGGGTGTGAGTGATGCTGGATCGGGGGACATGGAAAGAATGGAACATACTCAGTTTGATGGTGTTGACGGGAAGGTGGTCCGTAATCGGATTCTAGATCCGGTGTCAGCGGCGGAACAGCGGTATGTGCCAAGAAAGCCGACCTTGATCACTTTGAGCAACTTTTCGGAACCGTTGACGCCGCGAATGGAGAGTTTATGGAGGAGTTGGACTGAGAACGAATGAGCCAGTGAGGAAGCGGTGCAGGGTGATAGATCACGTACCCATCAAGCCACTGAACCGCTTGAAAGTGCGCGGTATTCTTACATGGGGGTTGACCTCGATAAGGACGCCCTTGGCGGTGTGGATGTATACCTGGAGTAAGCCGGCCTTGTTGAGGGGGGAGTCGAGCAGTGTCAACAAGCACTAGGGATTGATGGGAGATAAGAAAGAGTGCGGGCATCAAACTGAAAATTGGACTACCTGATGTGTGATATCTGGACGTGCGTCGGCAATATCCCTGCCCGTCTTTGCGAGGATGCCCTGGTGGTCGTCGCAGTTGAGGAGGGTGTACTTGACATCGCCCTCTCTGCTGCTCTTTGCCTTTGCACCGCTGGTGACCCTGTAGGCCTCTAGACAAGCCTGCTCCAGGATGACAAAGAGTCTTCGTTGAGAAGACGTGATTCCACCCTTGGGAACGTGTGCCTGGACGGGGATCATGGATGGGTTAGCGGGTCGAGGGAGGGGATTGTTTGACTTTGTCGTTGCCATTTTGCGTGTTTTTGATGCAGGGAGAGGACGGGTTGGACGTTCTGGAGAGACGGGGTCAATTTGCATTGTCTCTTTTTCGGAGCGATCCGAGCCAGAGGACGAGCTCGCTCTACGGCGCATTTGGGGACGTTCATCTACTGGTGTCGATTTTGGACGTTGTGGTGGTGTGAGTTCGATGTCTGACTCGCTGTCGTCGCTCTTGTGCAGTCGAACGGGCGAGGTTGTTGAGCCAGAGTGACGACGACGACGAGCATTTGGAGCGACGATGATGGGAGAGGAGGACATTGATGATAACAAACGAGAATTCACAAGGTAAAATACAGAAAAATTCCCACTTTCGCACATTCTATTTAAACGGACTTCATCGCAACTGAACTGACCACGATATTGTCGACGATCTCTCTCTCTTCTCGTTCAAGTCGGTAATGCTATCTTAGACAGTCAGCGATCGCATACAAGATAGAGTGTGACTCGCCTTTATCACCGTGTCCCAGTCGGTAACCTGAGAAACGTTCGCGAGCAGATCGAGTTCTCCGTCCACGACCGCGCACATTCTTTCCAGGATATCTTCCCGCTCCCACGACGCGATATGCATCACGATCAGATCCGTCGTCTTGTCAGAGACCCCATATCGTTTGAATGCCTCCGTGATCTGGGAAGAACGTCACACGGGCTATGGGAACACAAGAGGGAAGCGGACATTGTTGGTCGGGTTAAGATTCCAGATGATCTCGGAATGGAGTGTCTTTGTTCGCATGCTCTTCTCAGACTCGGCAAAGAGTGCCTGCATGGCAGCAGTCTGCAGGTGGAGGGGACTCGTGATCTGATTATAGCGATGAGCACGACATTTGGTGAAATCTTGGCGACCGACCAGACTGGCGTTGATGAACGCAAAGTTGACCGCATCGCGTTCCTCGTCGCCCTCTGCGCCTTTCATCGAGGCCGCCTTGACGATGCGCGCTCTGATCTCGCCAGCATTCTTGACGTGCTTGAACTTGGCTGCATACACGATAGGATGAGTGAACTGAGGGTAGCGATACACTTCGACGAGTTCCATTACAAGTAACATTAACTTGCTCACAACTTTCATGCAGGTCGTGAAAATTCTTTCCCTCCTCGCACTCTGTGCAAACGCAGCTCCAACAGCACTCATACCCCAAAATTTCAAGGAAACAATAGCACAGGGCGTCTGGTCAGTCGCATTTTCGCTACCGTCGCATTCCTCTTAAACCAGACCAGGTTCATCGAACATTTTTCACCTTATTGTGGTCACTGTCGCCACTTTGAGCCAACATGGAACGACGTCGTCGCTCACTTTGAGGGCTTCTCCGACCCAGGCGTACATCTCGCCCAGGTCAACTGCGCACTCAACGGCGGTACGTGTCCCCCCTTTCTTTCCCCGACGCCCTCCAACACCTTCTCCCAGACCTATGCAACGACAACGGCGTCACCGGATACCCCCAAATGAATCTATACCGCAACGGCGAGTTTGTAGAGACGTACGGTGCAGACAGAAAGTTTGAGTCCTTGGTCGACTATCTGCGCAGCCATGCAGAGCCCACAGGATCCATAGCGACCAAGGAAGAGGAGCCAGCTCCGGTGCCCCCGTCGACGGAACAGGAGTCCTCGCCCACCCCGACACCAGTACCAACGCCAACTCCCGCCCTCGAACTCGTCGTCGTCGAAACCCCCCACGTGGAATTGAACCCCTCGGGAACGGTCGCCCCCCTCGACGTGCAAACATTCGACGGTTTCATCGCCCAAGGGCCTGCATTCGTCAAGTTTTTCGCTCCTTGGTAGCTGTCATATCGCCACGTCACCGTATATGCTGACACAGGCACAGGTGTGGACATTGCAAGAAACTGGCTCCGACATGGACGATGCTCGCCCGACGCATGCAACACAAGCTCAACATGGCAGAAGTGGACTGCGAGCAGCACAAGGCGCTCTGTACCAGTCAGGGCGTCACCGGGTTCCCCATGATGTTCTACTACGCAAACGGCGTAAAGACAGAGTACACCGGCGGGAGGTCTTACGACCAACTCGTCTCCTTTGCCGACAAGGCTTCTAACCCGTGCGCTTTTCGTCTTGTTATCCTGACTGCGACTTATTGTCATACAGAACGATGCAAACGATCGATGGTGCCCCAGAACTGGAACAAGTCGTGCGTAACAATGCTGTCGTGTACCTTTTACTCCACGACGCTTCAGATCAACGAGTCGTGGTGTGTATCTTTCTCGCGCGCATATATTCTCCCCCGCTGACGAGCATCGCCCTCGACAGCACACCATCGCCAAGAGCACGCAATTCCTCCTCGGTTCCCCACCTGTCTACATTTCCACCTCTTTTGAGCTTCTCCACGAATACAAGCTCTCGCCCAATACCCCCTCGGCTCTGCTCGTGTTCAAAGACAATAACGCGCGCGAGCCCGTATCGATCTTTGGTCTCCCTTCTTCCTCGGAATCCGCAGAGGCGCTCAAGACATGGCTAAACGTCAACCGCTTCCCGTCATCGTTTGAGCTTTCCAAGGATGTCTTCCAGCAAGTCATGTACGCACCACACAAGCCACTCGTCGTTATCGTCGCGACTCCCAAGGGACAGGAAGGGACGGTATCAGATAAGTTGCAAGTGATTGCGCAAAAGTGGCGGTTGCGGCGTGCTGCGGGGCGTGGGGAGTTGGACGGGTCTGCCAGAGTACGGGACGTAGTGTTTACGTGGATGGATGCGGATCAGTGGGGCAAGTGGATGAAGGACATGTATGGGATCAGGTTAAAGACGGAGCCCGAGATCGTCGTGGCTGATCACGAGGTCAGTCGTTTGTGATGTCGTTGCAAGTCGGGTTGCTCACTGGGGGATTAGCGTCTGCTATACTATAACAAGGACAATTCGGGGCACGCGATCGTGTTCAACTCGATCAGTGTCGCGTCCGCACTCGAGTCCATCCTTGATGGCACCGCTCGTCCGAACCATTCACAAAACATGCTCGAGCGAACCGTACATGTGGGGTCGGCGTTTACGTTTGTTGTTTCATCGTTGGCTCACGTCATCCCAGTCTCTAAACGCGATCTTACTCCGAATGCAAGAATTGATCGTCGAGCATCCGTACATGACCGTCCTGGCCATCATGGGTCTGATCGGTGCGATATTTTTAGCGTTGAGGAGCGTGTTGAAGGACGATCCTGCGGACTGGGAGGCGGAGAAGCGGTATGTGAAAGGGGGGAGGCTGGATTGATGGGATCTCAGTATTTATCCTCCTTTTGGTTTTTTTCTCCGTCTTTTTCTTTGATTCGAATTCTGATGGCGAGGGTGTGTGTGTGCGAGATTCGGACGATTTATGTATACATGTGAGATGCTCATGCTAACGATCGATGGGATGTTTCGTTGTCTAGATTGTTGACCGGGGCCGTGGATTGAGTTCAGTTCTCCATTGGGAGTATATACACAGGCAAGTCGACGTGCGAGCGGGGAGATTTATGTAATCATTTCGGTGCCTCGTGAGTCGTGCTTTTAAAAGACACCACATGCAGCACTGGAGGGGAAGGCACACATCGTAGATATATGTGTGAGCATGCGTACATGCATGTGCTAACCCATGAACGTTCTGAACTCGATATTCCGCTTGCATTGCCCGCTGAATCTTGGCTCTAGCATCTGATTACTGCGACACGTCCGGGCCGATCAAGTTTGTTGAAACAACCGGGGATACAGTATGTAGTTTATCATCTTCCACTCTTTCGGGCTCGGGTCGTCGGAACGACTGCACTGCAAAAAAGGGGGTTCGAGATGAGACGTACGTTGTGGCTGGGTGTGATCCAAAGAAGGGTGGTGTCGATCGGAGGCTTGATTCTGCGACCCGTAGCCAAGGATGGCGTTTCCATCGATACAGTACCGTTCCGAGCTCCGAGACGAAAAAAGGACGCTTTGTACGAATGCTTTTTCCCTCCGTCGTCAAGAAGACCCGAAGGAGCTCGTCTTTAAGGTTATAATGACTCGTAGCCGAGGATGATCCCAAAGAAGTGTGGGGTCGATCGGAGGCTTGAAAGCTTTCGCGGAAGACTGGGAAGGAGCCAACAAGTACTCAGCCGAGGATGGCGTTTCCAATGATATAGTGCCGTTCCGAGCTCCGAGACGAGAAAAAGAGCTTTGTACGAATGCTTGTTTCCTCCGTGGTCAAGAAGACCTGAAGGAGCTCGCCAAAAAAAAAGGGTTTAAGATGAGTTGTACGTTGTGGTTGGTGTGATCCAAAGAAGTGTGGGGTCGATCGGAGGCTTGGAGGCTTTCGCGAAAGACTGGGAAGGAACCAACAAGTACTTAGCCGAGGGTGGCGTTTCCATCGATAGGGTGTCGTTCCGAGCTCCGAGACGAGAAAAAGACCTTTAGATTGTGATGACTCTATGATGGTGTTCAGCTGTTCGCAATATGAGAGTATGGTGGCGTTTGGAGGTAGGCGCATATTGTTTGTCGCTCCCGAGTTCCGAGACGAGGGAAGACGCTTGGCATTCTTTCTTCTAGTATCCCCCCACTGGCCTTGACCTGCCTGAGGAAGCCGATCGTATTTCCAAAGTGGCAGATAAATGACCCCGCTCGTTGTAGTATTCAGCGGTTCGCAGTATAAGAGTAACATAGGCAGCATTCGGAGGTAGGCGCATATTGTTTGTCGCTCCGAGTTCCGAGACGAGGGAAGACGCTTGGCATTCTTTCACTTTCTTTCTTCTAGTATCCACCCACTGGCCTTGGCCTGAAGAAGCCGGTCGTATTTTCCAAGTGGCAGGTAAATGATATGCTCGTTGTGCTGTAGCGTTCAGGGGTACGCAACATGAGACTAGAAACAACGGGTGGCGGCATTCGGAGGTGGGTGCGCACTGCGTGTATATCGTTTGTCGCTCTGAATGAGGGAAGTGCTTGACGTGCTTTTCCCCCTTTTCCGCCCTGTTCCCGCCCTGGCCTTCGACTGGTTACGCGATGCGCGGCGACTCAAACCCCAAGCAGTAACAATGTAGCCGAAAACCCCAAAGAAGCCGATCGTCTTTCGAACGTGGAAGGTTGGAATGACTCTATGATGGTGATCAACAGTTCGCAGTATGAGAGTATGGCAGCGTTTGGAGGTAGGCGCATATTGTTCGTCGCCCCGAGTTCCGAGATGAGGGAAGACGCTTGGCATTCTTTCTCTTTCTTTCTTCTAGTATCCCCCCACTGGCCTTGGCCGGAGGAAGCCGGGTCGTCTTTTCAAAGTGGCAGGTAAATGATATGCTCGTTGTGCTGTAGCGTTCACGGGTACGCAACATGAGAAATTTCCTAGATGAGGGAAGCGCTTGACGTGCTTTCTCCCTTTTCCCGCCGTGTTCCCCCCTTGGCCTTGGACTGGTTGCGCAGTGCGCGGTGAGAGAGCGATAACAGAGGCTCGAACCCCAAGCAGTAAAAGTGTAGCCGAAAACCCCAAAAGTAGCCGATCTGTGAGAGCGAATTCGCAGACGGGGAGACCTACACGACATATATTTTGATCGGTTCCCACCGACTCTGACGATTTTGATGCGATAGGCTTTTCTTGAGTAAATCCTAGGTTGCTGTCCCTGATGAGAAAAAAAAATAGAATGATGGATGGTCAGTTGGTGGAGCACATTGGGCTAAAAGCGTCGTCCGAATCTCCGAGAGCCGCGTTCGTATAGGTGTCTCGCGGGAGTGAGACTGGCACGGACGAAGAACGCGCATGCGAACGACGTGGCAACCGGGACGAATATGATTGGCTGTGTGTAATACTGGTATAACTGCACTGTGGAAACGGTATACACGCTATCTCGTCTGACCGGTCACAAAAACCCGCTAAAGGAGGGAAGGGGTGTTTATAGCGGTTGTTCCTGATGGCCAGGGCGGGTGGAGAGTCATTTTAGCTTGCCGTGGATTCGAGGACAAATATTGAAAACGCGTGCTGGAAGGGCGGAGACGACTACAAGGTACATGTGCGTGGGGTGGAGTACAAGGAAGAAGGCAGGTGGGGTATCTCGTTGTCTCGCTGCCTCGAAGGACGGCAGATGGTCAGCAGAAGGACGGAGTTGGACGAGCCATTGGTGCGGAGTGCATGTCCTACATCGACTTCATGGGCATGTCGGGCCGTTGTGCGTTTCCAGACCTGGTCCTATATCAGCGATTCAGAGCACATCATGGCGTGTGTTCCGTGAGAAATCAGCCGTCGTTTGGGGTTCATAGAGACCGGAACCACAGAGGAGTGCAGGGTCTCAGTTCTGTTGGAAGTGGCATTACGATCTCTGAGGAGAATATTGTCAAACTACCACTGGTCTTTGAGATGGCAAGAAACCTATTGCATGGCCCTTCGTAGTGCCTTGGCCCAGCGGCCGTTCAATGCACACCACAGTGGGAATCGAGATGCGGCGTCTTGGAGTTCCTGTGTGTGCGGACGCAAGCCCCGAAGTCATTGTGCCCACTCGGGGCATTGACGTTTGGTCGAACGCGTCGAACGCATCGAAACGCCGAGTAATGCAGCCGCACTGCGTCCGAGACTCCGAGAGCATGGTGGTGGTCCGAACACGCTCCTTGAAGTTGGATGAGCTGATTCGGATGACGTGCGGATGCTATTCGATTCTATTTTCAATCATTGAAGCTATAATGATACCACTGCGGGCTTTGTAACTTGTGCTTGAGCGGTGCCCGGTAACATCACTAGTAGTGGGCCTTTGAACATCGTAGGAGGACCATGTAAGTTGAGTGACGAAGTGTTCGGTAGATGCCGAGCAAGACTCTTCACGCGTCCATCATGCATGATCCAAAGCCAGTTCTCGCCGGGTAAGTCCGTGGACGTAAGAATGGTTTATGATACTTACGAAAGGGATAGTCCCACTGTTTCAAGCTAGCCGTCAAGACAGATGCTGGCCAGCATACTGCAGGCAAGGATGGACGAATACAGTTTAAATATTATCATCGCAAACCGGATGCTGAAATAAGGTATGCTGGTGTTCCGAACACAGCTTGCAAGCGCAAGCAAGCACCGACTCGGAAGACACGAGGCAGCGAAACGTGTAGCGAATAAGGCATAACTGTCGTATCTTGATTTTTGATTCTCACCATCTCTCTGGTACGACGTATCGCCGGCCGCGTCGTTGACAATGTCCGGTGCGTAGCAAAATGTTAGCGTTGTTTCCATGCTGATCGTATGAAAAGAGCGATCACTGTTCGTAGAATTCAATGCGGGTAGTGCTGATATACAGGCCGTCGCATTCTCAGCAAATGGCGAGCATCTTTACTGCAGCGGTGACGATGGGATTCAAGTATGGCAAGTAGAAGATGGCAAGAAACTAGCGACAATGCAATGTGGGGTTGTCCACTGTTTCGCTGTGTCAAAGGATGGGAAGTGGATCGCAGCGGGTACAGAATGGGGCCGGGTGTTTGTGTGGGATGCAAAGACGTACGAAAAGGCCTGGGAGCATAATGGAAGCATCAACGGAGTCGATTTCTCCCCGGACTCGACCCAACTCGTCGTTGCATCCTATAACGCAGCCACCGTCTGGAACATCGCGACTTTCCAACCAGCTTTCCGCTCACTCCAGCAGAAGAAGGAGGTGATAGCCGCGAAGTACTCCCCAAACGGCGATCGGATTGCAACAGCCACTCAGGAAAATGTTCGCGTCTACGCTAGCGACCACGGCCACAGGTTACTAGCGGACATCAGGCTGAAAGTCACACCACAAGACAATATCGCTGGTCTCCTCTGGTTCAATAGCCACCTCCTGGTGTTGTCGAACAACAAAATCAAGCAAGTTGATCCGGTTAACAAGTCATTCATATCAGAATGGACCGTTCCAGATAGCAATCGATACTCGTCCATCTCCCTCTCTCAGCAGCGAGAATTCATCGCATACTCGGCCAAGCGTAATGTTACGTTTTGGCACGCGTCGACGCATAGTCCACTCGGTTCCATCGAACATGATCAATACACGCGTCCCATCGCATTCTCACCAGATGATCGGTTTCTTGCTATCGGTGGACTCGGGGGGAAGATCACCATCAAGAAACTATCTCGCATCATTGTGAGTGCCGTGTCTTGCTGTTCCGTTTCAAAGTACTGAACATCGTAATCTCTCCGGTCGTTCCTCTTTATGTTTCTCGATCTTTCTACACTCTTCATTCCAGGCACCAGACATTCGGATTGATACCGCTGTGGTCGATTCCTGGAAGAATGGTCAACTTAAAAACTCGGAACAGTCATTGACCGCTGCAATCTCAACATCTCAGAGTTCAAGTCATGATTTATTTGCCAGTCGAGCTCTCGTCCGAACACGCATGCAAAAATGGGACGAAGCAATTGTCGATGCCGAGAAGGTGCTTGTTATTCTGCCCACATATACGTGACACTGATTTTCTCCAAGTCCATCGGAATTCAGCCGTCCGTCTTTGGCTACATTGCAAAGAGTATTGCACTCACTGGTCAGGGGAAGGGGCGCGAGGCGTGTCGCACTTGCGATACCGCATTCGAGTACTGCCACTCGTCCCACGTCAGCGTGAGCTTTCTCCTCTTGCTCAAGGTGTGTAACCCATACACTCGAATACATTTTACCTCCTAACTGGCTGTACTGCTTAGGCTATAATCGTGTTTATGACTGGAGAACATGACGATGCAATATCGCGTGTAGGCGACCTTATTTCTACGGTTGGATTCGATGCAACATGTCATGAAGTTCTGGTATGTGCATGATGCATATTTCGAAGTGCGCGTCTGAAGTTTCAAGTAGGCATACATGCATTTTCTTCTTGGAAACTCACATATGGCGAGCGGGGACTATGAGGATGCTGTACAGTCATTTGAGCGAGCGCGAGCCAGAATACGGTATCGCACGGGGCCTTCTCTTGTCATGTTCTCGATGGCAAGTTCCATACCAACAATCTCCTGACGTGCGTGCAATGACCATCGCTCTTGACAGGCATTTGGTTGGAAGTTCGATGATCCCAATGTCATTGTTCAACAGCGGCTTTGTGAAGCTCTGTTTGCGACGGGTCGTACAAAGGAAGCGAAGGATTCTTTCTTGAAGATTATACACCCTGTGGACACGGAATCTCATGCAGGTGTTCCCATCGCCGAGTGGGTTTCAAGTGAGATCGTTTTCTACCTCGCCTGCTGTGGATTCAAATTTTTGTTTGTTTTGTAACCAGGCTTCGCGCAACGATGCCTCTCTGCTCCCGGCAGCGATGGAGGCGCAACTTCAAAGGCAGTCCAAGGCTATGAAGTACCAACACCTTTCGCATCCATCGATTCGATGACTACTCCCACACCGCTTTTGCGAGAGTGGGCGAAATCAACGTTGGCGGGAAGATTATGGAAGGATGCCTTATCTGCTGCTACCAACGTGAGTATAGCCGTTTTTCTTTGGTATCCTTTGTGCGCCTGACATATCCGATTTGAGTTCACTGTTCCGAGATTCATGACATATCGAACAATATGTGAACATCTCGAGACAACCCACCATATACTTGATGCTAGCGAGTGTTTGCACAAAATGGTGGACGAGTTGGCAGGGCAGACAACCATACATGATGAACAGGCGAAATGGATTATTGGTGAGTGAACTTGACATTATTGGATGTTCAACTTCATCCATAGATACTCAGAGAAACTCAAATTATTCGGGGATATCGCTATGCGCACAAAAAGGCATGATGATGCCATTTTGCACTACTCAACCGCACTATCATTCGACCCTGGATCACCACCCGAGCTCCTAGTTAAGCGGAGTAAAGCATACATAGCTAACGGTTTGTGGAAGGATGCGTTGAATGACGCGGAAAAGGTGCGTTTGATCGTCTTGCGTTGCCTCGATCTTGTCAATGAATCATTATCAGGCGATATCACTCGACGAATCGTCTCCATGGGGATACGAGAGGAAGCATGCAGCTTTACACCAAGCAAGGGATTATGACAATGCAATAGATGCATTCAAAGTAATGCGGTTGAAGATGTCGGAGTCGCTCAACGCAAAAGTTCGCAGTGAGTGTACTGACATGATGCTAATGTAATTTTGCTGATCGTTCCTCCCGGAGACTGTCTTCGACGATACGTCGATCCTGGAGAGACGAGGAAAGCAATCCTCAAGAGCGTTCAAGATGCCATCTGTGATTCGCCACCTGTGCTGATTAACACAATTTCTGGCCGCCTTTGCAACAAAGCAGAACAGGCCGCCACTTTTGAGTCTCTCCCAGTCTTCAAGGAGTTGATCTCTTCCATGACAACCTTCATCGACCACAAGCGCATCAAGCAAAGTGTTACGGACTACTACCGTTATGCAATGTTCTCACACAAATGGGAGGAGAACGAACCTTTGTTCGACAAGATCATGCAAATCTTGGTGTACGATCTGGAGAAATCTCCCACTCATGACAAGCTCCAAATGTTTTGCAAAATCGTACAGGATGCTGGGTTCTGTTGGGCGTGGAGTGATACATGCTGTATCGACAAATCAAACCACGTCGTACTCCAAGAAGCACTCGTTGCCATGTTCAGGTGGTATAAAGATGCAGCGTTGACCATCATATATCTCCTTGGTGTTCGCTCTCCGTCGCAGCCTGGCGATCTCGTGAAGAGCATCTGGAACACTCGTGCATGGACATTCCAGGAATATCATGCATCGAAGGTGGTCCGATTCTACACCCAGGATTGGAAACTGTACTTGAACCTCAATATTCCCAACCATAAAGAGTCGCCCGAGATTATCTCGGAGATGGAGAAGGCAACAGGTGTCTCGGCAAAAACCTTGATGGCAATCCAACCAGGTTCAAACGACATCCGGGAGAAACTGTGTCTCGCTTCACGACGAAAGACGACGCTGATCGAGGATGCTGCCTACTCGCTTCTCGGAATATTCTCTGTCTCGTTGCCGGTTGTGTACGGTGAAGGGGACAAGGCACTTGGGCGACTTTTGGCGCAGCTCATGACGAATTCGGGAGACACGAGCATACTTGCGTGGACGGGGAAATCTGGTACTTTCAACAGCTGTCTCCCGGCCAGTATCATTGTGTTCAATGAATTACCGACAACACACATCCCAAGAGCCATCAAAGGTGTTGAAATGGAAGTAACCATCGCTGGAATACGGCTCAATCCCACCCTAGTGATAAAACTCTATGATCGGCTACATGAGCTGCAAGTACCATCGTTTTCAGGACAACGGATGAAGCTTCCCTGTCTCACTTTTAGACTTGGTCGTGTAGCAGCAGCTCAAAAACTATTGGGGCGCGTCTTCCTTGCAAAGGCAACCGGTCTCGGGCGTGTGGAGATCAGAACCACAGAAGATCTGTCAGGATTGGACTCTCTGATTCTCGTTCACCCCTGGATCGACTTTCTGCTTGACAGACAAAGTATTAGCCGTACGGACACGTTCTCTGATCAGAAATCGATTTCCAAGTCTTCTACCACCAGTGGTGAAGCTCCTAGTCCTTCCTCATCGAACACGCAATCCTCCCCATTGCGCTTCGCTGCTCGCTTTGGGTGGCAGCTTGGCGGGCATTCTTCTAACACGCCGTCCGAGTCGCCTGTGTCGCCACCGGCCATATCACTCTCGGGGAGGCGGATGGAAGCGCTTCGTGTCATTGCGCGCCTCCGACAGCCGTTCGGGGCTCTGTTGTTCGTGCGGACGCGTCAAAACGTGGAGGAGTACAGGCGGGTTGCGGTGGATAGCATGATCAGGGTGCAGATTCAGGAGGATACACCATTGAACGAGTTGATCGACGGGGTGCGGATGCTGGACGTGCTTTAAATAACCATGTTATCAACTTATCTTTCGAGAGTGCTAGTAATGATCACAGGCGCATCTTCGTGAACTTATCGGACAAACAATGTCACCCTACGGCGTAGTACATATCGGTTCTATTGAATACTGTAATGCTCACGATCTCAGGCGTATGAACAGTGTGGACCTTCACCAGCCTCGTTCTCAGACATGATTTGCACGGATCAAGTAGTACATCTTATTCCGCGATATGTCATCGTCATCCTAAGTAATGTGTTACTTTATAAGTTACTATTCAATTCGCAACCCCTTTCGATATCCTGTTCGTCCTGCGTAGGTGATCGTGAGCACAGCGTCCAAACTCTTTTTCTTCAAGTTATGGTACATCGAAGAGGCGAAGGTCGATTGAATGTCAAGTCACACCTCTGAGGCCACGCTGAACCAGGCAAGAGAGGAAGAGAGGGAATGGCCCCCGCGCACGAGGGTTCTCTAAGTATGGAGAGAGAAGGGACGAGGACCGACCCCGCTCGGCTACGCGACTGAGCCTAACCGGTGACTACCACCCCAGTTCCCTGGTGGCCTAGGCAAGGCGAGGCAGGAGCTCTGCATAGGGTTTAGTTCCGTCTGACGAGGCAGTATTACAGAACCTGCTGATGATCGTCGTGATCGTCGACGAGGCTGGAGAGGGAATAGAGGCTAGGTTGCCTGGACAGCGTGTCAGCGGGCCAATCATTCTGGAGAAGTGAATGAAGCGTCACCTTTGTCGAGATTTCCACTGGACATCATGGTCTCGAGCAAATGGACAGCACCGGCTGGTTGACTAGCAGGCTTAAAATAACCCTGCACCATCTTGTTCCAGATCCTCAGCTGAATGGGGAACTGTCTTTCGACCTCCACAACCAACCCCCGAGTGCCGAGATCTCGGAACTGTTGGAAGACCTCTTTTACACCGGTCCGGTCACCTGCGTTGACGTAGGTGGACAGGAGTTGATAGAGCATGAGATTAGTAGGAGGGTCGAGACCGGGCCTCGAGTCGAACATAAGTATATGCAGATAGCTACCAACGGACGTCCGAGTGTGGCAAGATCGGAGCAAACGGCGTCAAAAACATGCATTGCGATTGCAAATTGTCCTCGACGAGCAGAGCTGCCCTCTGGGTCTCATCAGCATCAAATTCCTCGCCTGAGCCATCTTTGAGATCCCCGAGAGCAGAGAGCTGGCGTCGCTTTGCACGCCAGAAGAGTACGTCGAGCGACTTTCAGACCTCGCAGTCTCCGTCTGCGAGACCCAGTCTGGTGACCAGACCATCTATGTATGTGAGGTTTGGTGGTCACCCGGGGGTGGCAAACCGTTGATAGCCTTCAAGGCTTTGTAATTGTCTCCGTCCAGTACGTTAGCGACCACGTTTGGTGTTAGGCCGCGCTGGAGGAGGGCATTGTAGAGGGGGTCAAGAAGGGATGCACTGACTGGCGAGTCGACGATCAGGAGAGCGCGAAGGGTACAATGGTTGAAATCAGTAAGCCAGTACTTACCAATCGAGGTTAAAATTACCGAAATCTGTATCTTCCCCGACTCCCACGAAGTGGAGGAGGGTTTGTAATCCGCGCAAATGGCACTACCTCCAAGCAAACGGACCCATGCGAACGTTTTACTAAATATAGATTATTTGTCAGCAAATGCTCAGGCACCAAGCAGAGCGAAGTGCGGGAACTTTTAACTACAAAAGGAGATTATTTGCCTTTGTTGTTTTGAGCTCCTCTCCTGAAGTTTCGTTCAAAGTGACCTTATTCTCTCGCCCCCCTTAGGATTTCGTGCGCGTCGTGCGAGTGTCGCTTTCGTTACAAACCGTCTGTCCGCTGTTGTAACCTGCCTGCGAAGGTTGTTGCTGCTTTGAAACGCGGGAATTCTTCGTCGCCCCTTTTTCGGGTTTCGCAATGTGGGTGTCCCTGAAATTTGTCTTATGTTTTTCGTTACTCACTGCAGGTTCACTGACGACTTGTCTGTTGTTGAACCCTGTAAACCGTTAACCCCTGCTTTTGAAACACCCGAGCTTTTCGTAACCTGGTTATATAACCACGAACGAAACGGGTCGACGAAGTATTGATACAAAGCCGAGGACGTGACGAAAGACCGCGAACGCGAACGTGCGTTTCGGCGCGACTCTGCTACCACCACCACCACCACTACTACTGTAGTACCATACGAAGGAACGGAATGCGGGACGGAAGAGAGGGGTCGAAGACGGAACAAGAACAGAACGCGAGGACGCGAACGCGAACATGAATCGCGGTCGGATTAAGACCCGAGCAGGACAGAGAGACTCTTGCTCGCTCGGTGGCTGCTACTAACGTACAACTAGGTGGAGTCGAAAAGCTGGAACTTGAAAGAGTGAGTGAGCGGGTGCGAGTGTCGGTCATTGAAGTCGACGGTGCTACTAGTAGGTTCTGCCGAGTCTCGTCGTTCAAGCTCGCGATCTCCCCACGCGCCGACCGTGCTGCATTGATGGC
>JBBPPC010000431.1:0-18633 GCA_038091775.1 Leccinum olivaceopallidum | reverse complement strand
GACTGGAAGAACTTCTCGAGCGGGTGTGCGGTGGCGCAGAAGCTCGTGAAGTAGTCGTTGATGTCAACCAACTCCGACATTCCCTAACCCGCGCGATCGGGTCGTTTCTCTTTGATGATGTGGAGATGCCAAGGCTTATATGGGTGACAGGGGATGAAGAAGATGTCATCGTGTCTTTGACTCCAGCACAAGGTAGCGATGGCACGAAATCCCAGCAAGACATGGAAGCAGACATCGCATATATATTGCCGACGTTCGGGCATTCGCTCTGGGGCGATCCACTGATGGAGGCGTGGTTCTTGCCAACGGGACCAACGACAGCCGTAAAAGAAGGGTACTTTGATGGGGAAGAGGATGGTACGCTAATCGTGTTTGCACGACAAAGGACGAAGAGGGTGTGGTATACCGTATACCTAGCTTTGAGGATTTTGGTCGAGGAGATGCAAGAAAGAGAAGCGGGAGAGGCAACACGGACGCCTGGCAGAGAAAAAGTAGTGCAATGGGCGAAGGGAATCTTGCCCGAGTGCATACGGATTCTGAAGGACGCACCATGTTATTAGAGCGTTTGTTTGCGATAAATGTCTTACCACTAGCTGTGACTTTCAGCGGAAGTCATCTCGACGTCGACAGGGGTGCCCACGGGTGTCTGCCCATCGTCGCCTGCGAGTTCTCCTTCCACGACTTCCTCCTCGTCACTACTCTGTCCTTCAACATCAGCCATCTCGACAACATCCTGGTCTGCAACGTGTGCGTTTTGCTGGCGCATACGTGGGTCCCATTCGAGCTCATCCGGCTCTGGTTCTTCGACCTCGACGCGTTGCTTCCAGTCAAACTTATCCTTCAACATGAGCACGGCGCGGACTGCACGTTCGACGCGGTGATCGTGTGCATCTCGTATTTCTGCGCATTCACGAAGGACATCTTCGTATGTCACTCTCTGTCTCGATCCCGTCCCGAAGGCTGGGGGAGGCTGATTGCTCTGGCCTTCCGGACCATTGGTGGAGATTGCACCGCGGGTGACCATGCATTCGGCGAGACGACGCACGGTGACGTTTTCCATACGCAGGACGTCTGTTGTCTGTTGGTTGCGGAGCAGGGAAATGAGGTCGTTGTCGAGCTGTAGGTCGGTGATTGCGACACTCGGGTGGAGGGCGATGTTCTCATATGGACTCTTTGTCGGAAGATGAGACTGCTGCGAGTGCGTTGCAGACGGAGGTGAGATGAGTGACGAGTAGAAGCTGTGTGTCTGGGACAGGATGACGTTGTACTTGGAGAGGATGTCCGGCCACGCGGGCATGGCTTGGAGACCGCCTGCATCGATGGTGCGCTGTAGGACCTGAATGGACTCTATGATCTGGTTCGCTTTGAATCTGAGAGACTCGAGCTGAGCGACGGGCAGCGCGTTGGCGGTCGCGTCCAGCTGAGGTAGATGCGGCGTCGTCATCGTCATCGTCGGCGTACGCGCTTGTCACAAGGTCGCGTGACCGATGTCACTCTGTAAGTCGAACCCCTCGCGTCGCTTTTCAGCATGCTCTCTTCGATATTTCGTAGGCGCGTAGCGCTCCGTGCGCCGACCTCCGTCGTAGCTCGTTCCCCAGCTCTTTATGCAATCTCCACTCGCTCGCTCTTTGCGACTCCTCCGTTCAACACTCCACCCGTCAAAGTATCTGAGAGCACCGAGAAAGAGACCACTCGCAAGACACGCACTACTCCCGCCAAGAGAGGGCCAGGCAGACCCCAGAAAAGTGCCTCCAAGCATCAAGAGAAGCAACCCAAACAAGAGAAACAGAGAGGTGCGCATACACCCAGGTGTACCTCGCCAGAGCTCATCTCCTTCTAGTCCGCGTACCAGAAAAACTCAGGCCTCCTAAACGTGCACCTGGCCCCTACTTTGTTTTCTATGCCTCTTTCCTCAAATCCCAGCCGAAGGGGACCACGCTCCAAGATTTCCAAGAGCTTTCCAAGCGTGCTGGACAAGTTTGGAGGGGCTACACCATGGCTGAGAAACAGGTATGTACCGGCGGAAGTTACTGCTTCTGTGATTGGACCTTCTTTTATCATCGCTTCTCTAGCCATTCTATGATGAGAGTGAAGCCAGAAAGGCAACAGCCAAACAAGCGAGGGACGAGTTTTTCGGCAACACTTCCCTATCCGACCTGAAACAACTCAACGCAATTCGTAAAGCCCAGGGGAAATCCAAGTTCCACTATGCAAGGAGGACCCCGCTTCCGGTGACGCCGTTTATCTTGTGCGTGTTTCTCCTTGGTTAAGTTTGCTTCGCTCATGCACCGTTTGTCTAGGTTTTCCAACGAGTTCCGCAACACCCCGGACGGTCAGGCCCTCATCGAAAAGACTTCTCCAGAGAAGAGGTATCCAATTCGGGCCGTCGTCGCGGCTGGGGATCGCTGGAGGTCCATGTCCCCAGAGGAAAAGGCAGTAAGTGGCCCGTCCCCACGATTTGCAACTCAAAGTCCTGAAAAATTGCACACAGCCTTACTTTGAGAGCTTCAGAAAAGCAAAGGAAGAGCTCCAAGCTGAGCAGTCTGATTCATAATTCCTAGCATCGTAGTCTTTGGTCGAGATGCGAGTTGTACCTGGTCTCGTTCACTTCTTTTTACCCTCTGTGGTAGTCTAGAATACTTCTCATAGTGCATTATTACAGTGATCGCGGTGACGCCTCCGTGTCATTTCATATTGTTTCTAGGAAGCGTGAGCACTGTGCAATGTCATACCCTTGCCTTCCGAATGCAGCATCGATACACATTTTGGGTGTAAACCTTGTCGGCGTACATGGATACTGTTGCGTCTATATTCCCGACTATGTGTTGACTCCATCTCACAAAAGGGGTGTTGATTTGCCTTCCCCGCTTGAAATCGGGTGGCGTAAGGGGTGTGTCGTTAGTTGGACCGCACGATGACCACGGATTCACCCAGCCACTTTACTTGAGGTGTGTACGTCTTTAAAATGCCTATTTTCTAACTTCAGCCACTAAGGTAGTAACATATTACCCCGGGATGTAACGCTCAAACTCGACTAAGTTTTCCATGCACTGGCCAACCGTGCATATAATTCCAATGTAGGATCATCTTCACTATATTTTGTAGTTGCGGCCTATTCAGGTTTGAACGTTTGGGCAACGGACCACAGTTTATCCGCACGCATAATATTCAGACCTGCATGACCGGAGCTCGAGCAAAGAGTTTGTGTCTACGTATGGCGCCTCTTACGAATGCCCTCGCCACTTCCACCAAGCATTTATATCTTCGAGTTTTCCGTTGAGCTGAATGACTGGTCCAGATTATTGGGTAGAACGTCACGATTAACAGACTGGCTGATCGCGCACCTTTGCAGATCTCGATCGATTGCCTGTACCACCGAGGAGTACGTACAGCAGTTGTCGCCTAGTTGAACGGATGGCATGTTCAAATGGTCCATTCTCGCAAGAGGGCTGCTTAAAAAAAGGCAGGGGATCTGTCATGTTTAAATTGAAACCCGAAGCGAACAAAGTCTTCGCATTGCAAAAGGTTTATGTAGGCACAGTCCAGATCTAATAAAAGTTCAAAATAAGAATAAGGTCTTGTGAAGTGGAACACTCAGATTCGTTCGTTCGTCGGTTTGTGCCAGAGAACGGTGGAACTCAGTCGCAAGGCCTGCAGCACGTCGCGGAACCCGCAGACACTGCGGCTGCCTCGCAACTTTGTCCCAAAACCAAACTGGCATACGTACTATGTCAACACCGCTCGCACGATCACGGAGTCTAGCACTTTGGCGATTCTGGGCTGTCCGTCAATCCGTGTGGCAGGAAGCCGGCAGCGTGCATAATGCACATGCCCTGTTGAGTGAGTGAGAAAGACTTCGCGCACTTCATCATTTCTTGAAGTTAACGTGCACCCGGTTTTCTTTCAGGTTCCCGGTTTTCCTTGCGCCTCAGCAAAAGGCGCCCACCGCCAATCAGATCGAATCCATACCTCCCACAACCTTCCTATTCTTTGGCAAAGACATTGCCTAACCCAAGTGTATAAACAGTATTGAGATCTGACTTTTCGTGCGTGCCGAACCCTCTCTCGTGCTGTGACCTGCCATCCAACGATCTCACTATGTAGCAGACATTGACAGCGATGAATTCAGCCGAACAAACGCTCATCTCCATCGCATCGGCCTCGCAACGAGTCGTCAACGCCTTAGTCGTCCGTTCACGGGATAGGAACGACAGGAATCTTCAACTATCACACAAGCAACTGGAAGGAGACCTGCAAAGGATCGTCGCTGCATCCAAGACCTTGCTCCCAGAAACACTTGAGCATTCTTTTTCAGCGGACCCTGCTGTCGACGATCGGTTGGAGATGTGGCTATCTAGCGGGGAGCCCGAGACATGCTTGGCTACGTTGCAAGAAATGGAAGCATCAATCAAGTCATCTTCGAGTGGCGTCGCGTCGAGGCTACGCAATTTGTTTCCCTCAGCACTGGTCGAAGACACATTCATTCAGGCTATTCGGATTTTCGAGAAAAAGCGGATTTACTTCTATTTCTTGCTCAACACGAACGTCTGGTGAGTGTTTTGGAATGCTTTAGGGACCCATCTGGTCTAATTGGTTCCAATGCGTATCCACAGGAACCGCGAAACTGATACCATGGGTCAGCCAAAAGGACATTCGATTGATACCCAAAGTACCAGACGAGGCCTCGTCGATCGGGAAAAAAATCTCGTCGAACGATCCTGGAAAAAGAAGATTTGGTCAGAAACGGATCGTACGTTCGCCATTATAACTGTATGCGACGTTCTTGACAAGGAGTCATCGTGAGCAGGGGCACGGTTGATGGAAATAGTGGAATGGCTTGACGCGTGGGACTGTACAAAAAAGCACCGGGACACGCTCGAGTTGCGACAACCCGATACCTGCACGTGGCTGCCCGACACCGATGAATATCAAACATGGAGGTATGCCAATGATGGATTTTTGTGGTTGCATGGCAAACGTACGAATCTCATCATACCTTACTTTCTATGGGTTAACGTTTGCGTGGCTTTAGCCGGGTCTGGGAAATCGGTCATAGCGTGCGTTTTCATCCTATCTATTCAGGACTCGTGTTCATCCTCGGGACAGTGCATCTGTGATCGATGGTATCCAAAATACGATGGACCAAGGCGAATTTCTTGCGTTTTTCTATTGCGATTTCCGGAGTGAACGTTCCACTGTCGCTGCCGAGGTCATGCGTTCACTCCTTTCTCAGCTGTTGGAGGGACTGTGTGATCTTCGGGTTGATCCAGGAGATATTCTTGATGTCTTGGGTAAAGAGAAGAGACAAAAGCATACAATTCTCGGTGAATACAAGCGACTCGCCGCCCTAGTGTCACGTGTCGCGAAACAATATCCACGCCCGCCCCTTGTTGTCGTGGATGCACTAGACGAGTGCGAAGACATCGAGAATTTATTAGGGTCTCTGTTGGATTTGTATAAAGGCGGGGTGCGGCTGCTCGTGATCAGCCGACCCCTTCAGGGAATCAAGTCTAGGTTCTCAGGGCTCCCGTGGCTTTCCTTGGAGCAGATGTCGAGAAAGGTGTATGCGGACATCGGACTGCATGTTAGGAGGGAGGTTGATTCCCACAGCAGGCTTAGGGATGCAGGGATTATGCTGAAGGAGGAGATTATTGAAAGCCTGTGCCGCAAAGCTGATGGAATGTGAGCACTCAAATCATATTTCGTATGACGCGGCTGATTTATTGTGTTGTCCAGGTTCCGTTGGATTGAATGCCAACTAAACACTCTCAAAAGATGTTTCACCACCTTGCAAATTCGAGAGGCGCTTGACAGCTTACCAATCGGATTGGACGCAACATATCAACGGATTCTTCTCGCGGTCAGCAAAGAAAAACGGGGAGATGTAATCGCAATTCGTGCTCTTATGTGGATTGTCACCGCCATTCGGCCATTAAGACTGTGTCAAATTCTTGAGGCGCTTTCGATTGACGTTGATCAGCGGACACTGAACCCCAATTCTGCGCCTATACATGGAGGCGCACTACTAGATTTATTAAGCAGCCTGGTGATACACTCCGAAGGAGATATTGTTAAATTGTCTCATTTCAGTGTGAAGGTACTAGTACACGAAGTACTCTATCAGTTCCGCCTTGCTAAACATTCCTGGACAGGAATACCTTGTCGGAAACTTGCTGCAAGAAAATCACATGTACCATATCAACTTGCCAGATGCTCATGCGGAGGTAGTGCAACAATGCATGAGCTACATTGCAGCCTTCCTCACATTGAGACTGCAAGAGTCTAATGGTAAGGAATTATCTGCAATGATTTTCGATATCATATTCAAATGTCTTCAGATCACCCACTCCTTGACTATGTACTGGATTGCGGGTTCTTCCATCTCCTCCCTGTCGAGCCTACGGATCGAATTTTAGACTCTATTTTGGTGCTTCACAGGGACATCCAACAACACCCTTTGGAGTGGGAGCGATTACGACAAGGTCTCCGAGCCAATCACTTGCCAAGTCATCAGCATGATTTTGTGCTCTATATCCTGATTCGTTATGCTCGCGATCCACTGCTCCGTCTATTCCTCTGCCGTTCGCCTCTTACAGAAAAGGAAGGGATCAATCCACTCATTTACACTGCCTCTGGGAAGATTGAAGCTGCTCGTACGTTGCTGGCGCATGGTGCTAAGCTCGGTTTCTCTGGGCAATTCATTGAACCATATGTCAGTGACTTCCCCTCCGGCTTGCCTATTGAGGCTGCAGTCACAGCCGGCGGCTGGAAATTGGTTGAATTGTTCTTAGAAGAGGGAAGCCCTGTGCCGCATAGACTTTTCTCTACCCACCTTTTTGGACAGTCACGGTCAATACACGCCGACGCCCATATCTTCATTAGGTTGCTTCAAACTGATGAATTCATCGAGTGGGCAATAGATGTTCTGAATGGGAGGCCCCTTATACCCATGCTACAGGCAAACTTCAAGTTGCTTGACTGGCCGAACTCAGCAGAGGGTGATGTGGTTGTGATCGCTCGGAGACTCAAGCAGATCGGCTGTGACCTTGCTGGCCATACATCATTTGTCGATGCACTCCTGCAGAACGCTGCGAGCACAGGGGATATCTCCAGCATCCAACATTTGCTCTCAGATTTAAAAATGCAACTTCCTCCCGATATCTTGCTCAATAGAGGATCGTTTTTGTGCGTGCTGCCGAATGCAGAAACGCTTCGTTTCCTCATTCAAAATGGTGCCAACATCCACGTTGTCTCGGAAGACGAATCCATTGCACTCCATTATGCAGTGCGAGTCACAGACAGCGGAAGCTTGCAGAGTTGCCTGCAAAAAACCAAGCTCCTATGTGAAGCAGGCTGTAGTCCATCCGTGTGCAATTTACAGGGTGAAACGCCAATTCGCATTGCAATAAGGGAGAGCGGTGGAGATTTTTCTGTTGCCAGGCATTTGCTTTCTGTTGGTGCATTCCTGCCGCCAGACATCTTGTTTGCAGTACCCTCCAGCCTATCACCCTCCATGATTCGTTTTCTTCTTGGGGAGGGCGCCGATGCTAGAGTTGTGGCTGCTAATGGGGACAGTGTGCTACACTCAGCCCTTCGTTACTCGGGATCGACAGATGATTCCAAGTCAGTCGCCCATATGTTAGAATCTGTCAAGACGCTTGTCGAAGCTGGGTGTGATCTGCGCATCACGAATTCATCTGGCCAAACCTGTCTCGACATTGCAGTAGCCACAGGACACATTTCGATCGTCAAATATTTGCTGTCGCTAAACACACGACATTCCCCGGACATCTTGCTTTCAGCATGTCGAAGATCATATCGAGACATGGCCGAATTTCAGGTCATAGTTAAACACCTCCTTAAACACGGTGCAGACCCCAACGTGAAAACCCCCGACGGAGTCAATGTGTTGTACCTTGCAATGGACAGTGGTTGGGGGGATGAACAATATATATTCCCAGTAGTCAAGACTCTCGTGGAAGCTGGATGTGATCCCTCTGTATGCAACAGCCACGGACGATCAGTACTTGTTGCTGCTGCAAACCACGGATACATGAAAATCATGGAATACCTATTCTCGCAGGGCGCACTGATCCCTCCTGATATATTGTGCTTTCTGTCTTACTATCACACCACGACACAAGTAATTCAGTTGCTGATCGACAAAGGGGCAGATGTACGTGCCGTTACGGTAGATGGGGAAACTCCCCTCCACAGAGTTGTCTTGTCCGACTCGGAATCCTCTTCTTTGAAGTTTGCGGAACTCTTGATTTCTGCTGGGAGCGACCCCCGTGCGTTCGACGTGGCCCACGAGACACCCATACATGCGGCGGCGAAACGAGGGTACATCTCTGTTATCAACTATTTGCTCTCGCTCAGTGTACCACTGCCTCCGGATATTCTGCTCACGGCGGCCGATTCTTACACTACCATTCCCATTACCCCTGTGGTTCGCTTTCTCATCGAAAAAGGGGCAGACACAACTGCCATCACAGCCGAAGGCGATACAGTACTGCATCTGGCCGTAGGGGACAGATTTCAAGTTAGAGCTGGAAGCGATCTCTTGGAAACAGCTAAGATTCTGATTCGCGGAGCTGGATGTGACATACATGCCTGCAATTCAGCTGGACACACACCTCTTCATGCCGCGGCGTCATGTAGACACCTCGATATCATCAAGTTTCTCCTGTCCCGCGGCGCATCGCTGTCTCCTGATGTCTTTCTCGCTGCCGCGACCTATGGAGACATCGACATCATGGAGTATCTCTTATCACTTGAAGGCACATCGGTTCCTCCTAGTGCCTTTCTCGCTGCTGCCTCGTGTACGAGACATTCACACCAAGCACGCGCAGTTCGGTTTCTTTCCACCTTGGAGGGTGCAGATGTGCGCGTCGTGGCACCCGATGGAGACACTGCCTTGCATCGTGCTGTCGGACTTGGACATTCGGAGGACGATTGCTTGGAGACTGTTAAACTTCTCGTTCATTTGGGTTGCCACCTGTCGCTCTGCAATTCAGCTGGAGAGACACCTCTCCACATTGCTGCAAGACGACACCACATTTCCGTGTTCAAATATTTGCTCTCAGAAGGGGTTCCACTTCCATCTAATGTGCTGCTTTCTGCTGTGTCTGGGTATTTTTTGGAATCCGGGCTCGGTGCGATGATACGTCTCCTTATCCGTGAAGGCGCCAATCCGTGCGTTGTGAATGACGAAGGGGATACACCACTCCATGTCCTTCTGCGACACTACTTCTATGGGGACGCGATGGAGGAATGGAAGGTCATCCAGATGCTGCTCGACGCTGGTGCCAATCCTTATGCACGGAACCTCCACGGACAGACGCCCTTTGACCTTGCTAAGAAGAAGGGACCCTTCTTCGCAAAGAACTTCATGCGATTGGTCGAGCAGGTACAGGCGCCAATCATACCACGGCACGATTAGATATGTACATATAATTCTGAATCGACCACTCACATGTAGACAAGGCTTCAGTTTCAAGTTTGATTACCTCGCGTGTAGGACTAGATCAATCAGTAGTTTGTACTTACCAAGAATGATTCTCCCAGTTATGCCTTCAAGTTCCCTCGGTACATACTAGAATGCACTGTTGTTTCGATACCATCCTGTGTATGTGCCTAACTGGAATATTGTCTCAGTCGCTGCCAGGATGACAAGTCTGAACTGCATGAATGAGATTCGTTTGTAAATAACTTGTGATGGGAAATAGTACTCGATTCAATGGGAGCCTTTACGCCACGAGGGTGCATGCTCATCGATCATCGTCCTCCATATCACGATAGATCTCGGATTGTTCATCCTGCAAGACGTGTATTGCATCGTGTACGGTGTACTCGGCTGTCGTGGGTAGTTTATGAGCAGAACCTAAGAAACTTCAAATGAGTGTTCATTTCCACCAAAAGGTGGATCGAGGAAGCTGATTGATAGGCAGCTGGCCACCCTCGCCTGACTCGAGACAAACTCGAGAAAACAACCCAGAAAAACCGCTATGTCCCCGCGTCAGGAATTGGTATTGTTAGCGACAATGCGAGTGGCAGGCGGGCCTGCAGAAAATAATCTCAAGGAATGGTCAGACATTGGTTTGGACTTGAAACAGCGAGTAAAAGAAGAACATCGTACTAACTGCGACCGTTTCCCTTGATGCCAAACACTCCGTGCTTCAGGTGTGATCCGACGAATACGCACCTCGATCCGGATATACCTGTAAGTTCGTCTATCCGACTTGATGCTGACACTTTTTGATTTCGGAGGAAGATCGTGGAAGCGCTGAGAATCCAATTCGGACCGTCGTCTACTTTCCAGGTCAGGTTTGATTCTCAAATTCTTCCTGATCGCAGGGCCTGACAACGCAACCGTCCACGGACTTACGGAGTCGGTGAAGATGAGCGCACGCAGAGGCAAACATTAGCCGACGAATGCGAAATTGGATGACTTTGAAGGTGTCTGCAAATCGATGAAATGGCTTCGCACCTTTCTCGACCTGGCGAAGAATGCTGGGTAATGCTGGTACTTGGAGAGCTGGTGCCAACACGATGAATGGCATGCATGTCGAAGACTGTGAAGAGGGTCTCTTACTTATCTTACAGGCAGCTCTGAAAGGTAGAGCGGTCGAAGGTCCCGAGGGCCGCTGCAAGCGGACTTGTTTCGTGTCGACTACCCTCGGGGCAGACTTCCTGCGAGCACGAAGCCTGAAGTAACATATCACGAATGGACAAAAGTGATGAGCAACATGAGTCCTGCCAGGCTCCAGCAGCTGAATTATTCCCTTGGCTCGTTCTCTTGAACAGTATCTGTTAAAGTAATGTTTAGTAGCAAGGGTATCCTCAGGGAGGGTGATAACCGTCCCCTGTTTGCTGAAATCCTTGCCCCCCGTAGCAAGTCACGATCACCCCTCCGACATATTCAGGTCGTGCTTGTTTATCTTGATGTCACTAGTCTAAGGGCTGGTCATTACTGAGCGGCCCGGGAAACCATTCCGTTAAGGATGAACATCTTAACAAACTCGGTTGGGAACCCATGAGACCAAGAACTTGTTTCCCGGACCAGTAGATGTAGTTATTCTCAGTCCATGACGTGCACATCTTGATAAGACCCCACGAGTGAAAAAAAAGCGTGTAATATATATTTACATACAAACATTATTTTTCATTGTCTACCGTCACATCGACCAAATTTATGGATACTTCTCAGGAGGCACCGCATTGTAAAACACCGCTACAGTAATAAAAAGAAATCTATGATAGAACGAACATAATGAGTGCGCAAGCCAAATTACTTTTACGAACCAAAAGATCGTTCTTTGAGTTTCACGCCAAGGTTGTCGGCGTACTGGGCACTGTGGCGCTGATTACGAGGCGTTGACTGGGTGGTACGACACGTTCTGCTGGCATTTCCACGCCTCCTGCGAGAATTCCCACTCGCATCATTGCTAAGAGCTGGAGAAGAGTCAGGAATTCACAATTCATACAACGTGACAAACGGAAATGCGATCGGGGGGGACAAAAATTGGTCAGACAATGACGTACGTTGTGAGCAGCGTGTGAATGGGAATATATTCCTCCGAAAAAAGCAGCCGTCATGTCCTTGCCAGAGTTTCGCTTCAAGATATCTTCGCCGCCGGGATGGTGTTGAATGAACAAAGATGCGTCATGGATAAAACCTGACACTAGCAGCAACGTGCGTGACTTCGACTCTTCTTGGACTGCAAGTGTCAGAGTGTCCTGTCAGCGAGCAAAAGCGCGGGGAAGTCGGAAACGCACAAGATTCCCACGTCACTATAGGGAGCTCATCCGGCGGGATGGGCCAAACGATCGAATCCTGCACATCCTTAAGAGCCTTCAGCTTCATAGCAAGGGCACTCTTCTCGATCTCGTTGCTAGGGAACACGCGAAGATGAGATGCCAACCCAAGAAACTGGCAAGCAGCGATAAACCATTTGGTTGGGTCGTACTGCCACCAGCGGAAGGCGTTTCTAGGGCCAGAGGGACCCTGTAAACGAATTACGGACGAAGAAACACAGAGCGGCTTACCGATAGTCCATGGGGAATTGATGATGGAAGTTGTGATACCCTTCGCCCATCGTGAGGATGGCGGATATGAGGTGGTCCCGAGGAGAATGTTTGTCATCGTAAGGAGTGCTTCCAAAGTAATGGGCGATAGAATTAATGCAAAACGTGCTCTGTGATAAAGGTCAGCTGTGATCTGTGTATAGCGAATCACATACGTGATGGCAAGCAGTCATGCGGAGTGCCCCAACCAGGTAAAACCCACCTCGCCAGTCTCCATAGAGCAAGCCGGGGATGCATGTTGGCAGAATGTAACCAACTATCGTCAGAATGGGAAAGTACCAACGATGTTGCCATTGCACGAGGGGATCGTTCTTCATGTCGGACACATCGACCGGTCCTGGATGTAGATCGGTGTCAAATATAATCCACCCAATGTGGGTCCATAGTAAACCCCTCTCCGAATTGTAAGGATCAAGGTCCGTGTCGGTGTGTCGATGGTGGGAACGATGACGACGGGCCCACCAGTAGCAAGACCCCTGGACCGCACTTGCACCGGCGAGGATGAGGAAGACTTGAAGGGGGTAAGAAGCTACGTAGGACCTATGCGACCAAAGACGATGATAACCTGCCGAAAAACTTTATGTGGGAGGCCAAATAATCGCGTGCTGTGGCTTACCTGCGGTGATACCTTTGATGCCTGTGTCAGCGTCCATCAGTAGAGACCTTCTCTGGGCTTACCGAGCATGGAAAAGATGTAGTAAAGTGCGGTCCAAATGACCGTGCTCTTGAAAATTGGCACTTGCAATAAACCATAGAGGGCCAGGGCAGGGGTGATCACCAAGACGCCGAGATTGAACCATCTAATACCAGTGATGGGAGGAAAGCCTTTTGTGAGGCATTTGACGACACCAGCACCAAGCATGGTTTGACGAGAACCCGACAGGCAGCAGAGGTTGAAGAGACGTCGAATTACGGCGGGGGCTCGAGGTCGTCGGGTGAAGTAGGTTGGCATGAAGGAAGGATTTATATATCATCCCGGTAAATTTAGGGGCTGTTCTCTATGCGTGAAAAAAGGTGTGACGCTTTCGCCATGGTCACAGTCTTAGTAACCACGAATGTACGGCGATAAGTTCAACTGATTCAGGCATGATGGAGCGAATGACAAGATTTGTGGCGGTGTTGAAAACGAACAAGAGCTAAGTTTTGTCGAGCTGCAAAAGAGTTGCCATCCTGGCATGAGAAACCGGCAGTGTGCGACGACAGCTGAATGGTCCGACCGTGCGAGATGAAACAATAAATATTTAACCTCTTCTGTTCCTCTTTCGCATTCTTTATTGGATTCAGGCACTGCTGACCCGCGCCCTTGAAGTCTAACTTAGAGCGAAGATGATAACCTTCGTCGGCCGGCCATCAGCAATTCGACTCTCAGGCTGAGAAGAGAAGTCAAGTCACGATATCGAAGAACAAGCTAATTCTCTCCCAGAGGCCTACTGGACATCGACTCTGTCTGACCTGTCTGACTGACTGTCAGGCTCATTCACCCGCTCATACTGTATAACGTTTCATCCGCCGCCAGTCATGATCCGGTACAGCAAAATGTGACAGCGTGCGCCACCCTGACTGTGCCGCATCGCCGACGGAAGAAACGAGTAGAGGAACATACAAATTAGCTGCTCCGAGCTCGGGAACATGTTTCTAGCTGTTCGAAGACAACCTATGTACATCCTTGGGCCTTTTTTAACAAAATATCCCTCCCTCCAACTGGTCTCCTCTCCGAGCTTTCGGCTTGAAAACGTCGGGGCCACATGTGGCGGTGCTCAAATTCTTACATAACCTATTCGAGGCTTTAGCCCCTAAATATTTACTTGTCGGTCCATCACCATTTGTTAGGAATCCATTAGGCCAAACAGAGACATACTACGCTCGGCCTTGGTAAATGGTAACACCGTACTGAACTCATCAGTAATCAAGTGCCGCAGCAACCTCCTAAGGATAGGAGGATGATTACAATTGCTATTGAGTAGAAGCTGCCACTATAGGGACAGAGGCAAGAGAGCACACGCCAGATTAATATTCCTCTCTCACGTCGAGTTCACACGCTTCGCACGCTTCACTCAACGTTCAACAACGCTCGTGTTGCAAGACCATTCACTCACTTACGGATTTTTTGTCTTAGCGATCGATGCTAGACAATCGGTTTACGATCAACAGAGTAAGTACTAGACGTCGAATGTGAAATTTTTGGTTCCGCAGTTGAAGTTGAACAGTGCGCAATTTGCAAATGTTTGGCCCACTGGGGTGCCTGGAATTCACCCTTGCCGGCGAGAGCTTCGCTCGGCCAGACTCCACGACCAATCTGCCCCTCCTGTCGCATGAACTGTGCAATGTAGAATGTTCGATTGCCCTGAATCATTCAAGTTGGATACTGATCAACAATGACTAGAATTGATAAACTTCCTTGCCGCTGAGCTGCTCAGCGGCCCACTCAGTCCCCAGTCGGATCGCTCAAAGTTTGACTTTTAAGGTATAGCCACTGTCTAAGCATTTAGGAAAATCAATTCTAGACCATGTCACGTCTGCCTGCCACTCTCAGAAACATAAGCAGAGGTGGAGCAAGCGCAAGATCAAGGGTCCACCTGTTGTGAGAATTTTTGCAAGCGACGCCGGGTGCCGTGAGTTGTGACGGGAAGCAGTTGTGGCGGGCCAGCGTCTGTCGCTTGGTCTACTCGAGGTTTGCAGGGAGGTATCTCAGGCGGCTGCACGATTCCACCAACCACACGGCGACAACGATGACTCAAGATACAAGCAGGGATGTCTCGACAAAGTGAGTTATGAAACCAACGCTTGAATGTCTCGTGCCAACTTCCCGTCGTGATCAGGGTCGATGAAACCCAAGAACAAAAACGACTTTCTTCCACAATGTTTTACCAAACAATGGGCGTATCGATTGCCTTGGCTGTGCTAGCAATTGCTGTTGCGGTAGCATCACTGTCAAAAAGAGCCGCAGATTCCCGGGATCTTGGTTTGCCTTCTGATGCAGTGGTATGTTCTCGACCGAGGGTCATGCATTCATGAGCAGTGGTCCCTAATGAGTTCAGTACCTCAATCCCCTCGAATCCAATGTCCTGGGCGCAGACTACTCTCAATGGCGTACAAACGACTCTTTCGTGGGTTTCAATCCCACGAACACGACACCACCCTTCATCCAGGTCTTTGATCCGTCCTTTCTCGACGTAACAGGCCACAATGCCACCATACGGCTCGTCGCATCGAGACCAGGTTATGCCTTTGCCCATGAAGCTCCAATCTATGTGCCTGACCTCAACGTCGTATTCTTCTCCAGCAACGATGGTGGTCCTCTCGGATATAGTGACTGGCACAATAACAGTGTTGTGTCAATGCTTAACATGACAGAAGTCGATCGTGTGCTTGCTACTACTACTGGTGCAGTCAATGCACAGGTAGAGACTGTGAGCATGACTTACAAGAAAAATGAGCAGATTGCTAACAGTTTTCAGTTAGAGCTTGCTGACACTGTACAAATGGTGAATGGGGGCACGGGTCCTTACAAGGGAAATCTTCTCTTGATCACGTCAGGACGTGCTCTTCTGCCTCCTTCGATCGTGATCGTGAACCCCAGACCTCCATTCAATGCCACCGTACTGCTGGACAACTTCTACGGCAGGCAGTTCAATTCGTTAAACGACATCAAAGTGCTTCCTGGCACTGATATCATGTTCTTCACAGACCCTACGTGAGTGCTCCGTCGACTTGAGGGACAAGCAAGGCTGAAAACCCCACACAGATACGGCTGGATGAGTAAATTTAAATTCCGTCCTCGACCGATGTTACCTTCACAAGTCTACCGCTTCGATCCGTCGACTGGTCGAGTCCGAGTCGTCGCCGACCAATTTGTGCACCCAAACGGAATCGCCTTGAGCGCTGATGGAAAAACTGCCTTCGTGTGAGAGAGACGCGAATATCTCTACCCAATCCGCTGCGCATGCTTACAAACGGATTTCCAGGGCAGATACCGGCGCAGTTAGCGGGTCGTTTGGAAACGATCAGACACGTCCAGCTACAATGTGAGTTCCATGGGATTTGTTTATTTTCGATAGTTCTTACTCTGACTTGGCCGTGGACAGCTACCAGTTTGATGTCCATCCGGTGACTCACTCGTTCACAAATCGGCGTGTGTTCGCCTACAGCGATTCTGGCATTCCTGACGGCATCCAAGTTGACACGAAGGGCAACGTGTATTCAGGGTGCGGGGACGGGACGCACGTATGGGACTCCGAAGGCACTCTGATCGGAAAGTTCTTCCTGAACAGCCCGTCGGCCAACATGGTCTTCACGAGCTCCGGTTTGCTTATCTTAGACGAGGAGAGGATATATCTGGCCAATATTCAGGCCGAGGGCATTGACTTGGCTGCATATTAGTGTCTGAGATCCGGAATTGGGCTGTGGATTGTCTCATCGGCTCGATTAGTAAAGCAAGAATATGGAGATGATAAACACGTGCGTAGATATTCTTGTAACGTATCTTCCACTGCTGGCAAGTTACAATTGGCCTGAAACCTCCTTCCACATGACCGATATCTACATCCCCCGTTCTGACGGAATCTATAGAAAAACTGACGACACGTGTACGAAACAGAACCCGTTCTAGTTGCTCCTGGGTAAAACACTGGCGGGAATGGGATTGGCATACATAGTCGACACTATTCGCCGCCGAGCTTACGACGCCTGCGACTCAGTGTCGGCCATGCATACCTCTGCCAGTAGTCATCGTACGCCAGGGAGATCAAAGCGGGCGCTGAGCGATCCAGGACACCCGTACGTGACCCCTCCTTACACCGTCAAATGGCCAGCGCCAATGCACCAAGTTACCGATCCCATCGGCTTATCCGCCGTTGGCACCCCCAATAAGCGATCTTCCTCTCGTAGCTCGTCTTTGGAGTATATTCCAGGTGACCCGTTCGTCCCCAGTGCTGGGTCGCTCCTCGCACGACAGCAACTGGAGGTATCTGTCTCACTGGGGGGAACGGATGCCTCGCCGCCAATGTCCCCCCCGTCACCGCAGCACTCCGGGCACCAGCGAAGCTCCTCCAGACAAGGAAGTATCACGGTGCCACAGCCTGGGCCTCTTATCAAAGATGTCCCTCAGCCGCCGCGTACGGCCTTCAACGTTCCGTCCGCGATCGCGGCGCCACATCCACATTCGGCCAGCTGGGAACAGGGACAAGGGCAAGGCGCCCCTGCTCACCTCCATATCCCACATACACCCACGCTATCCCAGATGACGAGCTTACATCGCCAAGGGTCTCAACACACCACCCATCAACACCAGCCTTCGAGTGCACATCAGCATGCGAGTTTAACGCACCATTCGCATAGCCATTCCGGTTACCCCCATCCCAGCACTACACATCACATCACCCGTCCCCGTTCGCGATCCCGACCTCCAAGCGCTGCTTCGCATCGGTACGCATCGAGCATCACACCGCAAGTGTACGGTCACGGAAGCTCTGCGACCTTGAACACCTCGCGCACTTCGCTCAACGGTGGCGCGTCTTCTCGAGCGAATCCCCATGCGACGTCGCCGCCCCATGGAATTTCTCCTTCTCATCATCCAGGCACCGGGTCTGTCCACATGCCCTCGGAATCAGCGCATCGATCGCGATTGCATACACGTGTCCCTCCGTTTAGCACGCATGGAACCCCCACGACCCCGCACTCGGCGCATAAGCTGCAAGATCCCCCGCCGAACCCGCCAGTCCCAATGCCCGCCGCGCACGCGCTTCATCGCGCCGTGCACAGACCGGCTTTGCCAGCAGGCTATGATAGTCAGACGCAGACGCGCTATGTCAGGATGCTCCTCGCGCTGGACGAAATTTCGCCACTCTTCAACATTCTTGCGTCGTTTTTTACGTGGGTCTTGCTCGCCGGATTCGTGCTCTTCCCTGGCACCTTTGCGTCGTGGAAGGATGTGCCAACGGGATCCCCTGAAGGGGCAATTTTGAGCGTAATCAATCACGTGTCATTGTGAGCCCATTCTTCAAACAATATCCCGGTCGCTGATGTTAGCTTGGATAAAGGTTTGTCATTGCATTTATTTGCACCGGCATTGGGGTATGCGGGATGTGTTGGTTGTGGTGGAGATGGCAAGAAAACTATGTTTGGCTTACTAATCGTATCTTCGTGTAAGTGACACACCGTCAAGATCCAGGTTTCTCCTAACGCCCACAAGCCCTGGATTCCTCAATTCCGCTGCTGGGGTAATCTCGACCTTGTCGAGTATCTATGGCTCACAGGCAGGTAGTTTTGGCAGCACTGAGAAATCGACGATCATCGTTACCGGGGCACTGACTGTGATATGTGGGATGTTGGTGTTAGTGTACGAATTTTGGTTGTTACGGAATCTCAGGTTGGAACACGACCAAGAAGTGGAGGCTGAAAAGGCGGGAGAGTATGGAGAGCGAGCCCCGTGATGAAAAAAATGGACGGCGCAGTTGAGGGGCGGTAAAAGGTGCTAATATCGGACTATTGGACGTTTTCACCGATCTTCTACGAGCACGAGTGATCAAGCATGATGCGACGAACCTG
>JBBPPC010000430.1:0-18637 GCA_038091775.1 Leccinum olivaceopallidum | reverse complement strand
CCTCCTGACCTTTTTTTGTTCAATGCAGTCATACAGTGGATGCTGATAGCTCTAAAATATGAGAGATATTTGTTTACATGTATTCCCCTCTGAGCAGTTTGATCACTTTATGTGATTTACTGGGCTCTCTAATGGGTCACAAATTACCATTTTCAACATGTTCAGTGTGTAGGGAATAAAAAATAATATATTGAACATATAGTCAGGGCACCTTGATGGGGCTCTGGCAGAAATATACATACAGTCCCACCATCATTTGGATGACATTCCAACCAGCATTGAAGCCAGGAAGAGTCAAACAAGCCTTTTAGAAGCGTGGGAAATAGATCAAAAACATTGAAGACTTTGAAATGACATCATGAGTGGCACTATCAGATGGCACATATAGGTACAACTCCCCAATCCATTTGAAGACATTCCAACCAAATGTACAGCCAGAAGGAGTGAAACAAGATCTTTACAAGTGTGGGAAATAAATGCAAAACATTGGAAACTTCGAAAAACATATCATTGTGAGCTCCATAATGCATATCTGGGTATTATATATAGTAGGATATGTTGATCCTATATATAAAAGTATAAGTTGACAGTGCACATTATGATCTGAACAAGTACAATGCAAAATTTGTGAAAATGCATACTATACTGCACACTATGCATGAATTTCACTGTGGATAGCACATTGCATAGGATAATAATGAACAAGAGTATCATAGATGTTTGGGATACAAATAAGATGTCAAACCATCATGCTACATCACATAAACATATTGTGTGACTTGGAATACCTTGATATGCATTGTGGAGCTCACAATAGCATGATTTTCATAGTCTCCAATGTGTTCGATGTTTTTTCCACATGTGTAAAAAGTGTAATTCACTCCTCCTGTCTTCTACTTCTGTTAAATCTTCTCAAATATGATCAGAGGATTGTACCTACATGTGTAGAAGAGGCCTATATAGTTGCCCTGGCAATATGCCTAATGGATGATTTTCTATGCTTGAAGTACTGAAAATATTGAAAATAGTGATTTGAGATCCATCAGGCAGTTGAGTACATTATATGGAGTGATGAAGCTTGGCCTAATGAGTGTCAAAAGGTGTTCCATGCATTTTCAAAGCCATCAGTGCTACCCATGAGGTTATTTCATAGTCTCCAATATTGTTGATCTATTTCCCATGCTTCTAAAAGGCTTCTTTGACTCCTCCTGGCTTCAATTCCGGTTGAAATGTCTCGCAAATGATGGGAGGGTTGTACCTATATGTATATCAGAGGTTCATTAAGTTGCACTGACCATATGTGTAATATTTCAATTTCTATGTGACTGAAAATCTCGAAAATGGTCATTTGAGACCCATCAGAGAGCACAGTAAATCAAAATAAAGTGATCAAACTGCTCAGAGGGGAATACATGTAAACAAATATCTCTCATATTTTAGAGCTATCAGCATCCACTGTATGACTGCATTGAACAAAAAAAGGTCAGGAGGAAAACATTTCATAACATCACAGGCTTTTATCATAGTCCAAAGTCCTTCTGATGTGTTGTAGATATATGTGAAGGGAATTTGGGGATGTACTTTTTAAGCCCCTATGTTGAAAGGGTCAAAAATGCGAACATGTTTTCTGTTTTTCCCCCTATCTTTTTGTTCATCTCATACCACCATGTAAAACCTCATTTAAGTCATGGAAATGGTTTATTATAACATATACACTATGCCTATACACTCAAATAAAATATTGGCCATATTGGCCAATCCTCACAATCTAATCATTCTGATCTAATCTGGGTAAGGCATGCCACAACATCAACAACACAGTGATGACCCCCCTCCTCAAATGTGGCATGCTGGCAGCACCACGCCACGATGACACAGCCACACACTGGCACCAACCTAATGATTACCTAAACCTGATGGTAACCCATACCTGTGCAGTCTCCTCAAAGTCTTATTTGGCAATCCACTCTTAACACACCATACTTCAAGCTGGCAGGACTCACCCTCGTTCATTACCTACTACCTTTTTGCGTGCCCAGAGTACAATACTAGCACTTTCTTTCCTAGTTAGACTCAATTTATTGAATACTTTTCGTTGATCACAACTTTCCTGTTTTCCATGCTTTCTGTGTCCCAGTCATGCCTTTAACCTGCTTTTTGGTGCTTTTTGGCATTTGTGCTTTTTGTGACAGGTGATGTAATGAGAAGCCACTGGAAAGCTGGAAAAGTACTATGTGAATTTGCTGATGTGACCTTATAAAATACATAAAATAAAATGTGTGCAAGGGCTATTGGGCAAGGGAAAAATGGAGGAGTCAGAGCTGCAACAGCCTGGGGTTCTTGAGCCAGTTCCAGCCAAGACTTGGACTTCACTGATTGCAATCTTAGCCCCCATCTTCAGCTCATCCACCCCCAGCAGCTTCATTCTCACATCTATAGTGAGTTCCCTTGACCATACAGCCATCTGGATGCTAAATCCAGCTGCAATCTAGTCTTCAACTACTAGATCCCATGATCAGCACCCTGCTGATGGCTACAAATTCAGCCTACAGTGTGTTGATCATGAGGAAGCCATGGTCTTCCCCATCAACCTCATAGATCTTGTGCAGGCCTATCAAAAGGACCAGGGTGAGGGTGATGAGGTGAAGGAAGGCAACTTGCCTATGAGTTTTGAGGGAGAGTTGGAGGTTTTTTCCCTCAACATCATGAAAGGTGAGTACTCTTGAAATTTACCTTTGCAACTTGGCTTATTGATAATAAACATCCACTAGCTCCACTGGATTATATTTTCCGTCAAAAAAGGTAAGTAAACTCCACATTAAAAAATCCAAGCTAATGCACAAACCCTGCTATAGCTTAGAATATACTAGGGGCATAAACTCCCCCCTTGCTGATATAGGTAAGGTACTTTTTGCCCCTGACTCTGCCAGTTTGCTACTCACCAACCAGTTCAAATGCCAGCTCCAGCTCTCAAGCCCCTCTAGCAGCATCAATGGCTATTCTTTGGTTGATACTAGTGAGTGAAATTTATTCTTCCCATGCTACTTAATAACCAGCTCAATGGCTAGCTTCATCCACTTCAAGCCCACCTAGAAAAAGGTAAGTTGAATTTATTCACCTAAAATGAACTTGAAGTATATATGATGAAATTCTAGGCTTAAAGGAGCTGAAGCTGCTATACCCACCCCCACCCTGCCATCAGCAGGTGGAGTGCACTCTAAAAAAGGAGAGTTTGCTCAAGGAAAAAAACAAAAGCTCTGGTGGTTCAGCTGGTATGCTTTTGTATTTTGATCAAATTTTCTGCTAATGTGTTGGCTTTTTTTTTAGCTAGCCAGCCTAAAGGGGGAGCTCAGCAAGCAAGGGTCCTGAGATAGTTGCCAAAAGGCTAGGGAGGCAGATTGAACGATGCATGGCATCCAGCAAACTTTTACAGCTTCCAGAGTATAATGTGCACAATGCATCTATTACCACAACAGGTTGAATGAGTGGGGGAAAAAAAAGTTGAAAAGGAGCAGATAAAGAAGTTGTTTGAATTCATGGGATATTCTGAAGAGTTTTGAAAGGGTCTATTATCAGCAGTAAGTGCTTTCTTTAATTGACAAATTCTAGCTACTACTTAAACCACCCCGCTCCAAACCTGTGTTGATTTTTGACCAAGTGGGTCATTTGCTGTATTTTAGAGGGCACCAAGCATCCTGGATAGTGGGTTCTATGGATGTTTTTGACACTTTGCTGCAACAACTGGTTGGAGACTTTACTCAAAAGATCTCAGCCCATAGCTAAAAAAACACTGGAGGGGCTTACCTTCCTTTTTTATTACAATGGCATCACCATTCTGCCAAGGTAAGCAAGTGTTTCTACCTTTTGTATAGCTACAACACTAAGCAACTTACAGAAGCCTGTGACCCATACTCTTGATAGGAAAAAGTCTGAGGCTTTCATAGCTTCACCACTTGTGCAAAATATCACATAAGTGAATGCTAATTTTAAGAAAAGTACACTAAAAGTGCCACAGGAACTTTGTTTGTGAAATGCTGAAGTTTTACTTCCCAGCTTGTGCAGCAAGATTTCAGTCTGCTGTGGATTTCTGGAGTAAACAGGGATTCAAAGCCAGCTTTGGGCTTTTTTTCAACTTCTGCCCCAATCTTCCCTTTAGAGGAAAAAGAGTCAACACAGTACTGAAGTAAACTGGAGTGCGGACTACCAGACTACCACTTGGGGGCTGACACCAACACTTGGAAGAATAAAAAGAGATGAAGAGCACAAAAGACTTTGGCACAAAGGCTCAAGAGGTCAAAGCTGGGTGTACCAGCTATGACCGACTCGAGTATTTATACATTAGGACTATTCTAAATTTGGACTACATGTGGTGCTATCTACATACATGCTACTATCATGAGGTATACATTATGATATAATGGTGTGGCTAACAATAAAATGACTGTGATGACAACATGATGATGTAGTGTTCTAGATGAGGAGGGCTGAGGGGTAGGTCACCTGACCTTAGTTTGGGTTTTGGTATATCCGGTCTCTAGTCCAGGGGATCGGTGAGCCGGTCATCAGGAAAACTTACCCATATATAATTGCACAGAATTCTTCATATTCTCAAGGAAATATGAGAAATATGTTACAATTTATGGAAATATAACAATTTGAATAAAATCACATAATTTCCCGGTCCCCTTGAAAAATATATACAATATAACATATTTTCCATCTATTATTCACTATATTTCAGATAATATCTGTATCTAGTCATATATTGTCATGTCATTACCTGAACATTAACATCACTAGTGTCATATTGGCCGAGCATTACAGCTGTTTGCAAAGTGATACGGAAAACACATTGGAAAAAGTTGCGCCTCAGAATCTGCCGGGAAAGGACCCCGAGCTAATCTCAGTGGGCAAAGTGCGGCGCGGGCTGTCATGCTTGCCCTCACTCTTCGCTCTCACCCCACTAATGCCAATCCAAGTCGTATCCAACAACCCGCCCTTTTCCAAGAGGGATATACTATCAAAGACATCTGTGCCCTCCTCAGTGTCAAGAAAATGCTTGTATACAAGACTCTCGGCTTCTACAAGAAATATGGCACTGTCTACAACCCTCATGCAGATTCACGCACAGTTGGCCGCCGTTGCATCCTCAGCACAGCAGATATATCTTTCGTTCGAAATGTAATCCAACAATACAACACAATCTATCTGGATGAACTTCAAGATGAGCTATGGGAGAAGTGCCATGTGTACGCTACGGTCTCCACTATTTCCCGCACCCTACAGCACCTCTGGCTTACTCACAAAATGGTCTCTTTTGCTGCTGCCGAGCAGAATGATGAGTTGCGTGCACTCTACATGAATCACATTTGAGCAGAAGTACCAGATACAAATATGCTGGTGTTTATTGATGAAGCTGCAAAGGACCGACGGACATCTACTCACCCTTGTGGGTGATCGGTCAGGGGACAATGTTGCCACAGTCAGTGATTCTTTGTACATGGCACGTGCTACACCATCCTTCCTGCCATCACATTAGATGGTGTGATTGCCTATGACATCATTGAAGGTCTAGTTGATAATGCTCGTTTTCTACAATTTTTACAGATTGCCTTAGGCCCGTTCCACCAAATGACACTGCTTTTCTTGAGACAAATGATGTTATCCGTTGAGATGCCAATTGCAGACAATACTTTGTCATCAATGTCTGCCAGGATGTCTGGTCCAATCTCCTGAAGCCTGAGAGCGTGCTCATACATGGATGCACCCTGCACACCACGATGAGTTTCAGCATAGGCAAGGAACCATGTAAGGTGAGACGGCGATGGAATAGGTGGAGAGGTGGGGAGTTCAACAGGTTTGCACATTGTTGGACTTGATGGTGGAGTTACATTTGTTATAGTTGCAGTGGGATGCCTGGGAGATGGAGAAGCACTAGACGACTGCAAATTCTGCAAGAGACCAGAGCTCGCAAGTGTTTGAAGAAGAAGCACCGATGTCAATGAGTTGACATCAACATTTGGCCCAGGTGCTGCCATTGGCTGAGCTGCAGCAGTCATTTGAGCTTTCCATGATGGATGTACTAAATATGGCCCTCTTCCTGCCAAATCAAATGATTTAATGTGTGGTGGACTGCTCAATGTAGCCTGCCCTTCGTCCTGCAGGTATCAAAGTTGTTTAGGATATTCATACGACAAAAAAAAAAAAAATACTTATGCACGTCACCAATCCAACATCAAGGCCGGTGTGAGCACAATTGTTCCCATTGCACCAACATATGTATAACCCCCATCAAAGTCATTCTTGTAACATTCCTGGAGCTTGAGGCGCCAACGGATAAGGCATGCTTCCAAGTCAGAGGCTCTATTTGTTGGGTTCTATTGATTCCATCAATGATATATTCAAGCGACACCCCAACATGTATGGCATACCGGTGTGCCAACTTCCATCTCATCCTCTTCATCCTCCATATTGCCTGACGTAGGGAGTTTCTCGACTGCCTTCATGTCAACATCTTGGTTACACTAGTAGTGCCATCCTGAATCTTGGTCACCATTTCTTTGTAGTCGTTTTCATGATCAACATCCATTGTGTCGCTGGAGCGCTGGCTAAATGACGCCAAGTAACAGAATATCCATCAGTATATGGATAAAAAAGAGCCCTAGTCACGCAAACCTTTTTGCCTTCGGTGGCACATACTTGAATGGAAACCGCCTATTCCCAGACACCTTGTATTTCTCCTGCCCATGCTTGTTGAGTATACTTTGCAGAAAATCAATATAGTTGTTGTCATTGATGGAAAAGGGGAGCTCTTTGATTTTGACAGACTTCTCTTCCTTCAAAGTAGCAGCTTTTCCATTAGATGTCTTCTTCTTGAGGAGGGAATAGACTGTAAGGGAGACATTGAATATCTGAACTTTTTCATCATCAGTTTCCAATGACGGTGACATGGTTCAACTACTAGCTAGACTCAGATGACACACAGGTCACATATGTGACAATGCTTTTGGGGTCTTCCCCGGCAGTTTCCGAGACATGATTTTTTCGAATGCATTTTCCGTATCGCTTTGCAAACAGCTGTAATTTATGATGTTACTCATACACTCATTGACCATAGCATACATATTTGATCAAAAACATTTATTAATGCTACATCAACACTCTACATCACACTACTAGTGTTAGGACAAAGTATCAAAAGTGTACCAAAAAAAGCGAAAAAAGTGTAACAAAAAATGTACTAAGTGTACCCAACACAGTGTAGGAGAAAGTGTACAGAGTGTACAAAAAGCGAAAAAAGTGTAGGAATAAACTTACCAAGTGTACCAAGATGCTATCAGACCATGTCAGTACAGGAGAAAGTGTACAGAGTATACAAAAAGCGAAAAAAGTGTAGAAATAAACTTACCAAGTGTACCAAGATGCTATCAGACCATGTCAGTAAAGGAGAAAGTATACAAAGTGTACAAAAAGCGAAATAAAAGTGTAGGAATAAGCTTACCAAGTGTACCAAGATGCTATTAAACAAAGTCAGTGATGAATTATAAAATTTAACTTGATATACTTACCAGCATAAGTCAGTGAGTGATGATAACGAGCATAAAAACAGTAGAAAAACATAAGTGAGTGATGTGTAGTGAGTGATGTGTGGTGGGTGGTGGGTGGTGGGTAGTGGATGATGAAAGTGGGGAAGAAAGAGAGTGAGGGAACAAAATCTTCGACCTGAGTTGATTATATAGTGTGGGGGGTAAAAATAGTTACAAATAAATTTGTCAGCATGTTCGCTTTTTTCAACATCAAGTGTAGAAACTTGGGCTTATATCACAGTCTCACTTCAAAACTCTCAAGTCTTTGCCACATATGTTTGCTACACTTGTGACACTTGTGACTACACTTTTGTCCTACACTTTTTGGCTTTGTTGTACACTTGCTACACTTTGTCCTACACTTTTTGTACACTCATTTTTGTACACTTTTTTTGTACACTTAGTACACTTTGCCCTACACTTTTTCGCTTTTTTGTACACTTGTTTGGTACAGTTGGTACACCTTGTGGTACACTTTTCTGAGTACACTTTTCTGTACACTTAGTACACTTTGCCCTACACTTTTCGCTTTTTTGTACACTAATTTTCTCGATGCCGGGCGACAGAATCCAAGAAAAAGCAAAAATCTGAGCTTCACAAGAGGGCGGACAGTGTGAAGGCCGGTTGCTGTGATTGAAGACTAGAAAAGAGTAGTACAAATACAAACAGCGGCGCTGAGAACCCAAATGAGGCACGCGAAGCGCTATAAGACTATAAGGTAAGAAAGGGAGGTTTTTTTTTTTTTTTTGTTTGAGAAAGAAGGAAGCGTATGGAAAAGGAAAAACTGAGGAGTCAAGCTACAGAGGCAAACAGGGGCTCATGAATCGGCCACCTGTGAAAGAGGAGGGCCTGGAGCTAGGGTGCCTGTGGATGTAGTGCTCCCATGTGTTGGAGTGCCAGTGACCAATGGCTTGAATTTGGGAGGGCAGAACCCCAGCAGCTGTGAGAGAGGTGGCGCCGCCGGCGCACATAGAATGACCTGAAAAGGAGGAGAAGAGTGAAGATGAGTGATGAACCACGAATGAGTCGGAGGCGAACCATCTCGTCTCACCCACAAGTGAGGGGACAGCGGGAAAAGGAGATCCTGAGCCGAAAGGTAGTGAGAGAAAAGATCGACGAGATCAGGATGGTTGACCACTGCATGAAGACAGCATTGCCTTTGAAACCGGAGTCAGACTTGTCGCAAGGTAAAAGGAAGCGCAAGGAGTCACCAGAAGGAGCACATTATGGAAGCATTATGATGAAGGGAAACCTTGAATGTGTCTTGGAAGTGGATGGTGTCAGGAACAACAAGCTCATCAAGACAAAGGAGAGCAAAGAACCCAAGAAAGAGCTGGGATAAGAAGAGGAGGTCGTCAAAGGACAAGAGATGAGGCAGATTCACTGAAATGGAAAGGAGATGGGTGCGAGTGAGTGGTTCCTTTTGATGAACAGGTGAGGAAAACCGTCGGAAACACCCTTGAAGAGTGCGCGTGACAAGATAGGTTTCCCGACTATGCTTGACATTGGGATAGAAGGTCTCGAGATGAGAGACAATTCCTGAAAAATAAGCCTGGACTGAATGTGGTTGGAGGTGGTGACTCATAAAGGTAATATAGAGAGACAAAGTATCTGGAGTTGGTTCAGGGTCGAGTGAATGAAGGTTGCAAAATTTGAGGTGGGAATTGAGCACAAAGGCATAAGCGCGTGATGTGGAGTGATCAAGAGCTAAACCAAGGGAGATGGAGCACTCTGCCAAGAGACGCTCCATGGACCAAGCCTCCCGATGGGGTTGCCTAGCCCGAATAGACTGTGGGATCATTGTGAGTAGTGTTCGAAGGTCCAGTCCTAGGACCAAAAAAAACCGCAACTGGACCGGACCAGGACTGGAAAAAGACCAGAAATAGTGGACCAGTCCTGACCGGTTTTTTGTGGTCCTGGTCCTGGTCTTTTTATTTCAGAAATTAAAAAAACCGCTATAAAACCGGTCCAGACCAGTCTTTTAAAAAAACTGTACTGGTGCCCCTGAGGGCCATATATGCCCCCACATCCCCAAATATTTGCACTATTTTAGGAATTTATTTGGGATTTGTAGCAATTTATCTATCTTCACTTGACATGTAACTCGGAAATGGGCATATCTCCATCCGGTACAGCCACCGCTGAGATCATCAATCGCACAGAAGCAAGCTACAGACTGGTTCAACTTAGTAGATACTTTGAATATTGTACTACATATTAAAATGGTCATATCTCCACGATGTCTGGACCAATTTACATAAACAAAATATCAGTAGAAAGCTGGGAATGTATTCTTCCGGACCGGTTATATGAAGACTGGTTCAAACCAGTCCTAGGACCGACAAAAAGACCACAAAGACCATTTTTGTCAGTTTTTTGTGGTCCTGGTCCGGTTTTTTCCATATTAGAAAAGAAATTCCCATGACTGGTTGCGGTCCAGTTTTTTCCAAATAAGGCAAAAGACTGCACTGGACCAGACTTTAAAACACTAATTGTGAGGCTGCCCCCAGTGATGGACAAGGGGGTGAAAAAGTGTGAATGGTGAGGTCTGCCAAGACGAGAGAGAGAGTTTTAGCATTGGCCAGGCGAGACAGATGGTCAGCGACAACATTGGACAAGCCCAGAATGTGAAAGACACGCAGGTCAAGAGAGATAGGGAGAATGGCATCTACCACCTGCATGAGCATCCAATTCATGGAAGGGAGTGCCACGAGGTTGAGCAATTTGACAAGATCAGATGGGAGAAGCTTGTTATATTTGTAATAGAAAGCCATTTGACGCGAACATTGAGCAGAGAAAGAGTCGTCAACATAGATCATGAGCAATAAAATGAGGAGCTTGGTGACCACAATCCAAGTTATAAGTGACATGAACACATGAAAAATCCACTGGGAGGCACAACCACCAAAGATGTTCCATCGATCAACAAAGCGGCAAGACCCAACAGAGATGACCTGCTTAATCTGCCAAAGTGGATGCATTGGCATCTGGCAATAGGCTTCCGAATCGTCAGATTTCCACAGCAACAAGTCGACGTCACCAAATTGGTCGTGATAGGAATATAGTGCTGCATCGAGATCCTGCACGTTGTCAAGGGTAACTCCAGCAATGTCATCCTTTGAGATCATATTATTCAAGGCAAATTCCCCTGTGCTATGATCCATGACGAGCTGAAGCTTGTCTGTCCCTGGCTTGGAAACAGCATGGACAGGCATAGAGTACATTCCTGGTAGAAGATTGGGACCAAACTTGAGTGAAAAGTGACCTTTCTCTTGCTCTTGAGGAATTTGAGACTCAATAAAGGCAGCTTCATCAGATGAACAAGGAGGACACAAAGAGTTGTCCCAAGAGTCAGAGGCCATTGGCCATAGTGGGTGTCAGCGAAGGGCCAGAAACCCTTATGAAGCCCACGAAAGATATTTAGATATATGAGTAACTATTCTAGATACTTTTCCTGGCATTAATGCTGTCCAAATGTTCACAAAGCGAAATAAAGTTAATAAATATCCTATACTAACCCAATGTTGTTGACACAAGCTAGTGTGCACTGTGTGGTACATACAATCCATCCAATGGTTTCGCTTTTGGGACACTTTTATGTCATTTAATGCCAGGAACAGTATCTAGAACAGTTATTAATATATCTAAATATCTTCCTCTATATTATGTTCCTGGTATGTTTTTCCAAGTCTCCTATGTCTCGAGTCATTTTCCCACACTTCTTGATTTTTATTTCGATCCCTAGCACTCATATCTCATGTCAGCCTTTAGAAAATATGTTCTATATTGTATCATATGTATTCTCAATGACTAGATAATTTCTCTGATGCCCTGATCAATAGTTCCCTCGCTTCAATGTATATAGGGGTATATGTCATATCTGCTCCTGAATCCCAGGCAAGGCCCCCCCTGATTTGAGCTGTGTGTATGATGTAGATATATATACTATATACTCTCCCATCAATTTATATTATTGAACTACCTGAGTATTCAAATGTGGAAACCGCTTTTTTGAAATTCAGGGGTAGGAGGGCATTTCCACTCCTATATTCCAGGGGAATGTCCCTCCTGTCTGAGCTGCTTATATAGTATAGACATATGTATCAAGTAACCCCCACTAATTTTCAGAATATATTTACCTGGATCAAAAATGCGAACCGCTTTTTCCAAATCAGGGGTAGGAGGACTATCTACTCCTACAGCCACAGAGACTGCTCCCAGTAGTAAACACTGTCAGGGACACATTATAATGCATATACACTACCTGGGAATGAATTTACTGAAGCCATATATCTGCACAGTAATTTTTGCAATCACTTTTTCTATTTTCTGTGAATTTCTACATATATACATATATACATGCAAATATTGCAATTTAAGCAGTCGGAAACCTTGATAGGCATGCTATTATACTATATTAATAATTGCAACCATCCCTGATGGCAGGGAAATGAGTGGTAAAGTAAAAAAAGAAGGGAGAATATATTGTATATGTCCAAAAATGGACAATGGCACACTTGGACTGGTCCAAATGTGCCCAACAAATCAAAAGTGCACTATGGCTGTGCTGAATGTTCACCGACCCTGCTCGACAAATCAAAAAGGCAGGGTGGCTGTGCTGAATCTTCAGCGCCATTTGATTTGAATGTTTACTGATCCAGCTTGACAAATCAGAAAGGCGGGGTGGCTGTGCTGAACCTTCAGCGCTGCTTAATGAATTAAAAATACACTGAACCTTTATTGAACCTTCATGATTTACTGTAGGAGTGGAAGATACACTCTTTTATGAGGACTGTCATGAATAAAGCTTCGTTTTTACACAATTAGGTGCTGCATCTCGTGAAAGTTATAAATTTTGAAAGAGACCGCCTTCTTCAGCAGGCTGGAGGATTCTTCATTGTTGATTTTGGCGTCACTAGAAAGTTGGATAAAGTCCCAAATAAATTCATCGACCGGAGTCGATCCTTGTTGAAGCTGGAGTAGCTTTTGGTATGCTTCATGGATGTATTGCTGCACCTGAAAGCATTCCTTGAGGTCTTTGATGAGAACTATCATGAGGTATACATTATGATGTAATGGTGTGGCTAACAATGAAATGACTGTGGTGACGACATCATGATGTAGTGTTCTAGACTCGGATAAGGAGGGCTGAGGGGTAGGTCACCTGACCTTAGTCCGGGTTTCAGTATGTCCGGTCTCTAGTCTGGGGTATCGGTGAGCCGGTCTCTGCTCTGGACTGTGAGTGGTCGGTCAGTATAGACCAGTGATTTACAACAAGTACCCTATACTGATAGAAAGAACATTGCTGGTGGGGTGCATCACCAAAATAAACAAACTCTGCTTTTATCCAATAAGGAACATCGTGGCGGTAGCAGTGTGATGGACGCGTCACGCGCATATATGACGCATTAGCCAATTGTCGACACAAAGTAGAATCTACACCTTGCATATACTCATGCAATAAACTTTGTCGATAATACAATATATTTCGATTGGCTTCTGTTTTCTGACTCAGCAAATTGCATATATTCCGGTCTCATCGTGTCGCCAGTGGCACTCACCCTTTTTCTCTCTGTTGATAGTGCTGTGCCGGCCCGGCTTGGCTTGAAAGCCCCGGCTTTGGCCCGGCTTAGGGGAACTCCGGCTCTGACAAATCATGAGCCAAGCCACAAGCCCCTAAAAGCCATTAATGGTGGCTTGGCTCGGCCCGAAAGCCATGGCTCATGCAGAAGCCGTGGCCTCATGTCTAGATACCGAAGTACCATTGGATGTATGCCTGATTACTACGTAGCTACCACAGGGGTGTCCCAAATCTCATCCTCATCACTCGTGCCATCACCATCCGACTCGTCTGACCTCGCCCCCTCTTGAGTCTCCGCCAACACAGACAACTCTTGTGGAAATAGTAACTTAGATTTTGACGTGCACTTGTGAAATTGAAGGGCTTCGACGATGTCCGCCTTGAGACTGTTCCGTTGCTTGCTAATCGTGATGCCGGCAGACGAGAACACGCGCTCCGATGAAACAGAGCTCGACATTATTGACAGAAAATCCCGCGCGAGGGACCCCCAGACTGGATACCGAACAGAATTGATTCCCCACCATTGAATTATTGAAAGGTCCGACCCAAGGATGTCTTGAGTGTTGAGGTATTGATGGAATCCTTGTAGCCATGGTCTTGATGGGTCTTCCCATTGCCGGCTCTCACTCGTAGTCCCTGATTCATCTTCACCTTCACTGTCGTTGTCGTCCATGAGCTCACTCAAGAGGGCTCGGACTTTGGGATTTTGGCATGTGACAGGTCGTGGTCGGGTCAGAGCCTGCGGTCCTTCTCTAGCATCACCATACATTGCGCGATAGCGTTCCTCATACTTCAATTGTGTGTGTTAACCACACGTATCTGTATTTAGTTGATAATGACGTACGATAGCTTCGGCATGGCGCATCGCATCGGTGTAGAGATCTTCACCCCAACTCGTACGGATGTAGTTTAATTTTTGGTTCGGGTCGAGAACTACAATTTTCCGAGATCAGATACGTAGCAAACAACATTCGAGAACTCACTCATAGCAATAATATATGCGTCGGATGTCGATGTGCGGTTATAGTAAGTTGAAATCTTCCTCAGTCCTGCCTCGAGTGCGTCACTGAACTTGATGTATTTCTTGCTTCTCGCCCGTGCTGACCATACTTTATGAAGTGCCTCGAGCGCCGGCAAAGCGGTATGTAGAGTAGGGCCTTGCTCACTTGAGAATGCGTGTTGGGCATTCTCAGCGTACTTCAGGACTAGTGAGCGTCTGTATCAGCGTAGTAACGTAGTACATACCGCCAGTAGTGTCAACGTGAGGTGGACACGTTCCCACTCAGTATCACTTAGCTCCAACGCATATATCTTGCGGCGTTTTTCACTGTCCCGCTCCTGCAAACCCAGCCGTGCAACGAATGTATTCACCTCCTGAAATTTGTTAGCGTATGTGGACAACGGCAGACTGGATCTCTTACCTCCTTCAGCTCCAGCGCACGACGAAGCATGATGAAGGTGGACGACCACCGTACCTTCATGTCCAGCAAGAGCTGCAACGGACGGCCACGAGTCTGTATTCTTTTGAACATTTCTTTGCGTTTCGCCGATGATCGTGCCTGTGACCGTAACCGTGAGACACTCAAGTTGGATGAATGGAGAATTAGGGATCCGTTTCACTTACCTTGACGGTGATGGCACGGATGATGCCAATCACATCGCGATTGTCTTCGTCACTGTCCGAGACTAGCTCCGCCTCTGGTGTAGCGGGATCATAATGTTTCGACATCTGGAAAAAAAAAGAGTGCTACCACATGCTATATAGTACTGGTAGCACTGGTAGACCCATCGTCTTCTCCCTTACTATATAGCACTACATAGACACTGAGTTTTCAATCAGTGCTACTGTAGCTAGCTGTAGCAAACCATAGTAAGTGACCATATGTGCTACCAAAGCTACCAGAGCTACCGAAGACCGTGGTAGCACTCTGTAGCAAACCGTAGTTCAGAACATATTATCTTAGCACTTGGTAGCAATCTGTAGTGAGTATAGCAAATCATATAATAATTCAATATAGATAACACTACATGGCACAGAACTACGAGGGTCTACTATAACAGGATGATGCTAGTCGTTCTCAAGGTCAGCTCTCTCTCGAAGCATGTCAATGATTAATTTGTATAGTTGTTCATTTCCCTGTGCCAGCAATGATCACCTTGGCGTGTCCCCATTCTAAAGGTATGCACATTTTCTATGTAGATTCTTTGATGTTCACCCACAGTCTAGCAAATGCCAAGGATGTCATTGCCTCTTTGAAATGCCAGCAAGGACAGTTAACCTGGAAAAATGCTATTCAGGCTGCATAGGCCTCACATTGTCAACGACTAGTCATCCTCAAGGTCAGTTCTCTCCCTCGAAGCATGTTAATGATTGATTGTATACTACTTCGAGTTGTTTATTCCCTGTGCCAGCAGCAATCGCCTTGGCGTGTCCCTGTTCTGAAGGCACACATATTTTCTGTGTAGATTCCTTGATATTCACCCAGTCTAGCAAATGCCAAGGATGTCATTGCCTCACATTGTCGACACACCATACTCCCCGACCCCCTGGCAGCAATACACAATTACTTGCTATTAGGCAACAGCAATGTTCCATGACACCAAGCGCAGGTAATGCACCGGTAACCACAACACACCAGACATCAAGCAACTTGAGCCACCACCGAGAAGCTACGCTACCGCCAGATGCCAGCCAATTCAACCCTCCCCTCAAAACCCTCAAAACCACCCAGCCAAAAACAACAGAAGGTGCCAACCTGTCTCAGTTGCAGTTTTACAAACCTGCTGTCCGAGATGTAATCAAGTGAGCAAAACACTTCTCCCATTGTGATGCTGCATCCATCAATACATTTCCTCACTGTGCTGAATTCAACAAGCCTAAGACTTCCTTGGAATATATCGAGGAGGTGATCAAAGAAAGACACGCTCAGTCGCTACTCATTCCGGATGGTAAGTATGGGTAGTTTTACCAGTGCCTCACTACTAACTACCTTCTGAAACAGGTTGGTGGCCTCAGTACACCAATGATATCAGCAAACTGGTATGCCTATGGTACACATTATCATAGATACTCTAATCTTGCCTCGACAGCTTTGGGAAGATCTCGGAAATTGGCAGTCAGCACTGAGAAAAAAAGTTCACATATATGTTACATGTAAACAAGGAGATAGCAACAGAGCTACTTGGCAACAATGGACAATTCTTGCAGGACAGTGTGGATGACGAGGTAGGTGCAGTGTCGAAGACTCTGACATATATTGAAAAGGTTTTTTAGGGACGGACAAACAATTTTGCGCACCCTGCACTAGCAGGACTTGTTGCAGATTTCTTTTATGGCAGGGACAAGTGTCAGGAAGCAATTTCCAGATGTTTTTGCCAGTGAGGTTCTGAGAGTTGCTGTTGCCATTGCTGCTACAGTGGTAATACATTGATATTTAGCGAACTTCTCAAAAGTGAGATTATTTGTGAATATGTCAGCAGGAATCGAGTCCCTTCTATAAAAAACAACTTCATAATTTTGTCTTGCACAATGGTATTGCATTTGAGTGGTATTCAATGGAGTTGTATCTGTTTTGATCATTTTTCAGTGACTGAATTGTTGGAGTTCAAGCATTCACATCTGTATTTAGTATCTTATCAAATCATGTTCTTCTTCACTTGCTTGCAGCATACTGTACTTCAGTTGACTCTAACCATAGTCCACTGAGGTAAAATATCTGTTATACACTTGTTACTACCCTTTACTTACCTACTGTAGACTTATCATAATCTACAGGTTATGAGCCCTGGTGCTCCCTATTTAAAAACTGAACTAGTATAGTAGCTGCACATGAACAATGTCATACCTGAAAGTAGGAGACTGAGTACTTGAGGTCCTAAGTGTGTGCTAATCAGATATTTACTTGGAACCAAATTGTTGCTAGTAAACCTGGCAACTGAAGGCGACCAATGACACAGTACTGTGTCTGGCACACCAAAACACTAACACAAGCTAGGAGAGGAAAGTTGTTGTCAGAGGGAATTTTCTCAAAGCATAAGACTAGCTTGTTCTATTGGCTATATTCATGATTTTATACTACTACACTTGGTCCATGCTCATAAGGTTCTACTATGGTGGGGTGGGGGTATGTTTCAAACATGAGTTGGACATGCATTCCTAGCATGTTTGAGGCGTGGGAAGGTTGAACATGAGCATGGAAAAGTCAAACATGTTGAATATGAGTAAAACATAAGTCAAACATACATCAAACATGTGTCAAACATGTGTCAAACATGGTAAATATGAGTCAAACATGTAATAAATTACAGTTTGCAACATCACCCCCCTTCTTTCCTCAGATTCCAGATGAGGTTCTAGGAAGGTTCAGTAGAACCAGTTGTGTAATTTTTACAGGGTTGAAAGATCCTGAGTTATGCACAACTTCCATGGTCCTGCTGGCTTTCTCTTGTGAAAAAGTTTAATTGTGCCTTGTGTATTTTTCAGAGCAGAGGCCAGCTCCCAAGTGCAATCTGACTCATCATACCTTTTCCAATGTACCAGATATTGAAATCCCTGTCCAACAGGGCATAAGTCTATAATAAATTCAACTTTGAATTCTTCAAAGTGGTTCCTTCATCATCTATAAGAAGTGGGCTGGGTCAAGATAGTGGCTGTCTAGGCAGTGGTTCAATGAAGGATTTGACATGTGATACATTTCCGATACAAGGGAATCGGAAAGACCATGGTGCTTCCAAACATAATCTTCATACAGCTCTGCTGTTCCTTTGGATGTCACTGTTTTTACTGTAGGAATGAAGGCAGCTTCCTTTGAGAAGCGATCTACTACCATGAGGATACTATCAAAGCCTCAACTAAGTGGGAGACCTGTCATGAAGTCTACACTAACATCCTTCCAGAGTCCTTCAGGGACAGATATGGGGCTCTATTTGTGAGTTTCATGCGGGCACAGCATTCACATACTTTACAATAGGTTTCTACTTGAGATTTGCATCGTGACCAGAAATAGTAACATGAGATTGACTTGAGCATCTTATCAAGCCCCTTATGACTGACTATCAAATGATCATGAAATTGAGTGATGACTGCCTGTTGATATTGATTGGTGTAGAGACAACAAGTCAGCCAAGAGTTCATTGGCTAGTAGGTGTCAGGGGTTTGCCTGGCAATAGGTTCGTCCCTAAAGAGGTCCAGAGAGTTCAGGAGTGCAGAGTGCTACAAAGTCTACCATGAAGTAAAATGATAAAAAGAGAGTGAAATCACCAAAAGTAACAATTTCATTGATCATCTTACACTCACATCAGTCTGACTAAAATTGAAACACAATTGTATCTATCTCCTTTTCTCTGATGTACCCTTCAATCTAAATACTACTTGTCAATTCATGAAACTATTCAATAATATTGTACTTGGAGATGTTTCATCCATGAAATGATTGATCTCAATGCCAACCTCTTTTGTAATATTTTCCAG